>JAMQGT020003165.1:0-74157 GCA_024447675.2 Pterophyllum scalare | reverse complement strand
GCTGCGTACCTTCGTTCAGTTACGTATTGCTGTCATACATGGAGGGCCAATCAGTTTATTCAGCTATCCCCCCCCCCCAACTTACTGGAGGTCTCCTGACAGGACGGAAATAGAGCACACCAGTTCTCGTATTAGTGTCTGAAAACTGCCCTCTGTTAAGATCAGACTCGTACGCATGTGACAAAGTTCAGAAACTCACAGGTGAAACAAGAAACACGGACGTTTTCGCGTCAGTGGGTTCACGTAAAAGAAAGAAAGGTACATGGTTTTTGATCCGTTTAAAGAAAAAGTGATGATAAAACGCACTTTTTAAATTGAGGTGTGGGTGGAATAGTAAAAATGAGCAGCATTCGAGTATTACTCGGTCACATGTAGACCCATATTTGAAGCATTTTCTTGTATTAAGACCATATCATACTACTCCGCTCGCTCTCGCGCCTGCACGCGCGCTTCCGCTCTCTCACGGCAAACACGCGTTCACGCCGTGCGAGAGCGCGCTAGTCACCACGTCACTTAGGACAAGTAGCGGGCGGGCCTGGATTCATCCGACCGGGGGAAGACAGACCGGGTTTAACCGGGAGAGAGACCGCCACCGCTCTACACCGATACTTCCTACACAGAGAAGGTAGGCTGCTCTTCTGCTGTTCGCTGTAGGCTCAATACAGCGTCAGAAACTGATAGAAGCGTTTGCTGAGACGTCAATTTTAAATGTGCCTCTGCAGAAAGATAGACAGTTGTAATCAAATTCAAGTCAGAGAACGTTTTAGATAAAGGTTTAATTCAGAAAAATAATCTGTAGTTAGATGTAAAGCCTCAGATGTGTGGGGGTATAGAATCTGGGGTGTGGCCCTGTATATATAGAGGCCCAGTCCCCCAGACCTGGATTCTGACATTAAGTTTGCGTGCTATTTTGGGAAAGCCTCACCCCAGTCTTAAATAAACAGGACACAATTTCAAATCTTGTTTGAGAACTCTTTCCCCTCGTTTTAAAAACTAAATTGGCATAAAATTTAATTATTTTTTTAAAAAGTTTGTGTATTGTTCCCTGCTTCTATACTGTGATTCACTACAGTCAGTATAAAAAAGGTAGCACAATTAGTTTCTTTTTAGTAGTTAGGGCTCAAAATGTTTAACTTGTCTGAATGACTGCATTTCAGCCAGAGTATAACTCCATGGAAATGTGCCTATAGCTTTATTGCAAGTTTAAGTAATACACATTCTATGTATCACTGTATTTTTGTGTGAATTGGAGGTTGAGTCTAAAAGAAAATAGTCCCCCTGTCTGCTTTTTCCTGCTGTGCTCTTGCTAAGAATTGCACTAGGTAGCCAACAGCCTGAACACCGAACAGCTCACCTCTTTGCATTTACTCAGGAAAGGAGAGATTGTCATTGTGTGCAACATAACTTCACCCAAAGCTGAGGTGAAGGACACTTTTCACAGGCCAGGCATGTTTTGCAATGCTGCTATCTAAGCCCTGCCTCAGCATTTCTGTCTTTCCCTTTAGGTCTGAAACTATTGATTCCTGAGCAGTGTTGACACATAAGACCAAATACAGAGATGGTAAGTGGACAAGACCTCGCTCAGGTGGTGTTGTATCATGTTGGCTATAATCAAACTGCACACCAGATCTTGTATCAGTGCAGCAGAATGGATTGTTTTGTGTGACAGTGAATGAGGCATGGATAGAGTGAGGCTGCCATCTGCCACCATGTGAGCACTCCACATCATAAAGACAACAGTGTAGGATGTCAGTGCTACCTGTGGCACCTAGATATTCCTGACAACATTTTTTCCAGAATGACTTTTTAAAATTATTTAAGGTTTAACACAAACTAACTCTTAATTATATTAAAGTTTGGGCATCAGAGGAAACAAGCTGCACTTATAGGAAGGAGGAATGGATGGAAATTAACTCAATTTTATTAAATCCAAGTTAGTTCCTTTCATAAGAACCATGATTTGTTTAGTTAGTCTGTTGCTAGGGGCTTGTGTTTGTGGCGCTGTTGCCATGTGGGTGAAGCTCCTCAGCTGTCCTGAAGAGTGATGTTAAGCAGAGTATCAAGAGCATGTGCAGTGGCCTCTTCAGCAGGGTGGAGAGCACATTTTGGCTGAGAGCCTCAATGCAGCAGTAATCTCAGCAGCAGCTGCTGCAGTTATTATACAGTCATTCAAACCTGAGGGGTGGTGGGGTGTGGATGCCTTTCCTGACATTTTTAGGCATTTTTGAACCATTGCACATTAGACATGCTGATGTGTAAAAGTTCTGTGCGCAACCTGACCCACTCTATTTTCCTACCCCTGCACAAACAGGCAGGCAGCATACACACCCTTTGATCTGTTGGGGGTGGGACAAGTGCAAATAGTCAGCTGCTGTCACTGCTGCTACACCACTCCACTACTCGCACCATACAAGGGAGATATAGAGTTAAAATAATGCAGTGTTAGAAAATGAAATATAAAGTGCATGTTTATGAACCTCAAAAAGCAAAGTGTATGATACCCCATTTAAAAAAAACCCAAAAAAACAGGGGTTTACATCAAATATCTTTCTCAACTTCATGATTTTTCTGGGGTGGAAGTGAGCAGTATATGCAAAGACTGAACAGAGTCAGCCCCATGGCTGTTTCTAGACATTTGCAACATGCAAATGTGGCTGGAAACATGAGATCCTCTTCTCTCACATTAGTTTTGGTAGGCTTCTTTTTTCTAAGAAACACTAAACTGATATGTTGATGTGTAAAATGAATAATGCTCTCAATTATGGTGAGTTAGCACACTAACATTTGGCTATTAATTATCACAGAAACACAATCACATTCAGTTGAGGCTGATGGGAATGTGATTAGATTTGCAGGTATGCAATGAACAAATATATAATCTGACCTGTTGACAGTGTAAGATGGAAAAAAAAAAAGTGAGTGGAATTCATCTTAACAGGGACATTAATGGAAAAGATTTCATGGCTGTGGAGACTAAAAGGCAAAAATGTTAATGCCATGTGACCATAGAGGAAAACTGAGAGAATATTTGTAACGCATTTCATGGCAGTTCATTTAACAGTTGTAAAATGCTGTCTCTAGAACCAAATTGTTGTTTAATTGCTACATTAACTATACTAATGCAGCATATTTGTGCTACATCAGGAATTATAAACCTTTGTTATTGCTCTGATGGCCGGTAGCCTCACCTCTGTTGCCATGGACCAGTGTTATTACTATATTATTTATCTTTTCGGTTTATTGTTGTTATAATAATTCCCCTTCCCCACAAATATCCTGAACAATAGAAATTTTGTTTCAGATGTACAGAGAGGATGAATGTCATGTGATCATGTCACTCTTTATTTCATTGTGAAAGAATAGCACTTCTATGTTGTTGTATCTCAGAGCTAAAAGCATTCAGGACATTACTTCACACTTGAATCATCTTACCTGAAAATGATTCATGTTTAGATTTATTTGAACTGTTTTCTCTTACAGGTGTTCAGAGGCACAATAACAGATGCTCCAGATTTTGACCCCACTGCTGATGCTGAAACCCTTTACAATGCTATGAAAGGCATTGGTGAGTGCTTCACACCTCCGTGATTCTCTGCCATGGGGGTGTAAAGGTCATCATTTATCCTCCCCTCTTGGCAACTGAATCATCGCTCTAAGAATTTCCAGATGCACTCTAAGATGTTTTTTCTGGTCTTTGCTGAAAATGTTCCTTTTGTCTTTCTTAGGTAGTGATAAAGAGGCCATCTTGGACCTCGTCACCTCTCGAAGCAATGCACAAAGGCAGGAAATCATCGCAGCTTACAAAAGCAACTTTGGGCAGGTAAAAAAAGCACACTTTTAAATGCTACAGTTGCGATCAGGAGTTTACTACATCGGCACTCACCATAGGCATGAATGTCATGGGAATTTCTGGCCTTTTAATGATTTCTTTGAACGGTTCTTTTTCCAGGGTGGAATGATTGTAAAGCAGACATCTTTAATGATTTTAAAAACAAGAACTTTGCAAGATTGAATTTATTTTGGATTTTCTCTAATCCACAAAGGGTCAAAAAGTATACATCCAACCACTAAGGCTCAAGCCTGCCATAAACTGGAAACTGCTTTCAAACCTATGAGCATTTACCAAGTGTCAAGCATGGTGGTAGCAGCATCATGCTCTGTGGCTGTTGTGAAGGAGGACTATCTCCAAATTCTTTAACTTTACCTCAAATCAAAAGCTAGATGGTTGAAACTTGGACACAATTGGGTGTTCAAACAGAACAATGATCCCAGACACACATCAGTCAGTTTTGGAGTGGATAAAGCAGGCTAACATTAAGCTTCTGGACTGGACTTCCCAAAGCCCGGACCTCAACGCTGTTGAAAATTTGTGGACTACGCTTAAAAGCCAGGTCTGTGACAGGAAAGCAACCAATGTATTCAAATATTCAGCCAGAATTATGCAAGAAGTGTGTTGATGGATACCAAAAGTGTCTGGTCGAGGTGCAACTTGCTAAGGGACATTTAATCAAATATTAGTGGGGGTGTATGTATATATTTGAGCTTCTATGTATACTTTTGACTCTGTGGGGATTAGAGAAAATCCAGAATTTTAAAGTCATTAAAGATGTATGCTCTACAATCATTCCAACCTGGAAAAAGAAGAGTTCAAAAAAATTCTTAAAAGCCTAAAATTCCCATGACATTATTCATGCCTGTGATGAGTGTCTGTAAACCTCTGACCACACCTGTATTTTCCAGAGATGGCTCACATATTATACCTTTAAAGCTTAAGATGGCATTTCTAAGTCCAGCATCATTTTATACATGTGAAATGCTCTTTCGTCAGGACCTGATTGATGATCTGAAATATGAGCTCACAGGAAAATTTGAGCGTCTCATTGTCAGTCTGATGAGAACCCCAGCCTACCATGATGCCAAAGAAATCCATGATGCAATCAAAGTAAGACAGCCAAAGTGTGAGTTGCTCTCATGCTGTATTAAATGAGGCAGAAACTTTCGTATTCACCTTCATACTCTGTTTTAAGGGTGCTGGAACAAATGAGAGATGCCTGATTGAAGTCCTGGCTTCTAGAAACAACAAACAGATACATGACATGGTTGCAGCATACAAGGACGGTAAGATATTTTATCTGTGATGTCACTTGAAGTAAACAAATGATGTATTAGCATCTGGCAGCATTTAAAACTCACTTTAAAACTGTCGTCTCTGTACGCAGCCTATGGCAGAGACATGGAGGAGGATGTAATCGCAGACACTTCAGGTCACTTTAAGAAGATGCTGGTTGTTTTACTTCAGGTCAGTTGACTGATCAGGAAAGTCTAAAATGCTCTAACCACGGTACCTTTAAACGCTGACTGATCAGGAGTGTGTTGTTTTGATTCGATAATTCCAGGGGACCAGAGATGAGTCAGGAGTAGTGGATGCAAACCTGGTGGAGCAGGATGCCCAAGTGAGCATTTAAACGTTTTATGACCAACATAAAAGCAAAACATGCACGTGCTGTTTGACTTTATATAGCCTTTGTTTGAAAAGTATTCAAAGTATCCTGTGGTAAGAGCATCCTTTACTTTGCTTTGAAAGTGTCAAATTAGTGGCAATGCTGAATGACCTCTGTCCCTTTAACATTAATTGCTTTAGTACTTTAATGTAGCGCTAACATGCAGCAGCTCTGCAGCTACAATAATCAGCTCAGCAAGTTTGCATGCATTTCTTTTTTTATTAAGACTAAACATAAAAGCGCATGTGAAGCAAGTGTTTTAGGAATCAAGGAATAGTTAAAAAATATTTAATTTTATGTGCAGTGGAAATTTGGTTTATTAATGAGTCAGTACAGCTTCCTGTAACACTGTGATAAACCTTGGACCTGCAAAATAAACATTCTTTTTTAATTATCCTTGTTTTCTCAACTCTCTGTAGGATCTGTATGCAGCTGGAGAGGAACAGTGGGGGACGGACGAGGCCAAATTTATCATGATCCTGGGAAACCGTAGCGTGGCCCACCTCCGCATGGGTGAGCACAGTTCTCAGAGAAATTAGCGCAACAGGGAGGCATTCAAGTCATTCCCACTGTGACCTCAAGTGACTCAGAAGGCGATGGCACAGTAGAAGCTGAAACTGCTCACAGTAACACTCTTCTGCTACCGTGTGTGTTACCAAAACTTGCTGAAATGCTTAATAATACAGTGCTGATGTTTAGTTATTTACCAGGACAATAATTTTGGTAAAATCTGGGAGTAATTAAAGTACAAGGATAAACTCAACATTTAACACAGTAATGGCCCAGAAGGATGAGATTCATAATTTTGTACAATATTGTCCTCTGTTTAGTTTTTGATGAATATGAGAAGATTGCACAGATGAGCATTGAGGACAGCATTAAGAACGAGCTGTCTGGAGACTTTGAAAGGCTGATGCTGGCCGTCGGTAGGAAATACACTCAAAGCACCATTATAATTTACACTGTCAATTTAACACAGTGCCTAATTTTGGCATTTTTCTCATAGTCCAGAGTGTCAGGAGTGTTCCCATGTTTTTTGCCAAGCGCCTCTACAAGTCAATGAAGGTAAACACAAGTGGCTGTTCAGTTGGGTTCCAGTCTATTTATAGACAGCTATGCCTGCAATCCAGTGTATGTTGATAATAATATATATTAACTCAAATAGCTCAGGATGACTTAACTGTTGCCACAATGCCTTGCCCCTCGATCTCTCCAGGGTCTTGGTACAGCTGACAACACTCTGATCCGGATCATGATTTCTCGCTCTGAAATTGACATGTTGGACATTCGAGAGTGTTTCCGCCTTAGATACGAGAAGTCACTTTATAACATGATTAAGGTGAGAGAAACGTGTACAGCATGTTTTATATGCACTCAGTATGTGAATGTAGACTACTTTTATGATTCTGTGTATGTTACGCATGCAAACCAGGATGATACATCAGGGGATTACAAGAGGACTCTGCTCAACCTGTGTGGAGGGGATGATGAGTAAGTTTTAGGATGGCTGCATCCAGAAGGGGGTGCTAGAGGACCATTTTAAGTCATTATTCTGGGGGTTTTTTTAACTCCATGAAATATTTATTTTCCTAATGGGTGCTGAGGCTAAAGGAAACTCATAGCTGAAGCTGATATTTGAACGTTGCCTCAGAGTAAAATAAACTTGTCTTGCAGAGACTTTAGTTTAGTCTTCTTCCTAGAAATGTGCCCACTCTTTACTGCTTGAGGTTCTGGCTTTGCTGAGTGTGCTATGTTTTGTCAAACCGCTCATTGCAGCTTAGCTGGAGAATTCTTCCCTGAAGCTGCTCAGATAGCCTACAAGATGTGGGAATTAAGTTCCATGACCAGAGTGCAGGTTTGGGCCCCATCTGCTCCCACTTTAGATGTGTGATTGCATGTTTGCCTTGGCAGAGCCTTGTATCTCAACTACCTGCTGGCCCTGTAATGATGTGCTGTAGCAGTATGCTAACACAATCATGTCTACACAGCGAAGGCTTTGTGTAGATGTGATCAGAATGCTTTTCACTGAAATACAGATACTTTTTGTTAGAATGAACTCTCCAAACCTCCATTTGGAGAGTGAATGTCAGAACGATCTCAGCATTTTTGACAACAATAGGCTGTCTCACTAATGCTTCCTGAAACTGAGCTGTTTTTCATCCTACCAACCTTTTGCATTGTTAGTGGTGTCATGAATTCTAAACTCAAGAGGGCACCCGCCCCCTCAAATGTCAAGAGATTATTATCATTAAACCAAATGTGTTCCTTTATAATTTATCAGTAGAAAAAAAATCTTGAATAACAAATAATTTATTTTTGCATGTTCTGCAGACCTCTTTGTGCTTTTTTTTCCCCCAAGCTTACAGATATGCGTTTAATTGAAGGATATTAGTCAGTGTATCAGAAACATTTCCACATTATGGGTAAACACTAATTGTCATTCTTTCAATTTTGGAATTTGCACTACCTCAGCTGAGGCCTACAGTGCGCCCGGCACCTAATTGTGACCCTGCTGCTGATGCACAAGCACTGAGAAAAGCCATGAAGGGATTTGGTATGCAAACTTTGCCAAACTAAAACACACTGACACTACTGTGGCAACTTTACAAAACTTATTTTTTACATATGTTATTTCCTCTTTCTTGACAACAGGAACTGATGAAGATACAATCATTGATATTGTTGCACGGAGAAGTAATGCCCAGAGACAAGAGATCAGACAGGCCTTCAAATCCCTACTGGGAAGGGTAAGACAGAGGAATGATAGAAAATATGCCTAAATCAAAAATTAAAGGCAATGCAACTTTCTTGTTACACATCCTCCACTAGATATGTCAACTCACTTTGTTTGGTTTTCCAGGATCTGATGAAGGACCTGAAGTCTGAGCTGTCAAAGAACTTAGAAAGGCTGATAATTGGGCTAATGCTGACCCCAGCTGAGTTTGATGCCAAAATGATGAGAAAAGCAATGGAGGTAAAGTAGGAGTTAAACCAAAACACCAAATGATTTCTTTCTTAAATGACACTCCTGTATTAAAGTGCTGGCATATTACACTTCTGTGTGCAATGAATACAGGGGAGCACATGGATCACATTTTAACCCTGCATACATGTTACCTGTTTCCAAGCATGTGGCAGTTGATGTTTTGGCACAGAGGACTGTCGTTGCCTGAATGTTGTTGCCATGAAATATTTTATAGTCAAATAAATGTATTTATAACTGGATTTCCTTATGTGGCAAGCCTGACTCATCCTCTGCTCTCAGCAGACACTAGTTGCATGCAGATGGGTTTTCATAATTGTTTGTGTCCTTGTTTTGTGCATTTTAAAGTATTTAAATGTAATAATTTGGGTATTTGAAGACAAACAGTCAGATTTTCCGTTAGTATGGGAACTGGACACGTGACACCTGTTTGTAGCAAAATTAAGTCTTAGATGAACTTAGAAATCCAATCTCTTACTTAGAGTTAAAAATCCGGCTAAACTGTGAAACAGGCTTCACAAAGCACTTCCTCTTTGGTTCACATACAGTAATCATTGTAGAGCTAGGAAGTCAGGTTACTTTTTAAAAAATAGGGACCAAAATAGCAAAGCATAGAGCTCACGCTAGCTTTTTTCCTAGGTTTATGGTACGGTTTATCTTACTTTTTTATATTTTTATTTTGCTTTATTTCAACAGGGGGCTGGGACTGATGAACATGCTCTCATTGAGATCCTGGTTACCAGGAGCAATCAAGAAATACATGCCATGAATGCTGCCTATCATAGTGGTGAGTTTGGCACCAAAATAAGGCTGAAAAAAAAATCACTTTCTTGTCCTTAAAACATTTGTCAGTGCCCGTAATATCTCATACTTCACAGGCTATAAGAAGTCTCTGGAGGATGCCATTCAGTCAGACACATCAGGCCATTTCTGTCGCATCCTCGTGTCTCTCGTGCAGGTAATGTCAGTCATCATCATGAGAACTCAGACTGTGTGTAATTTCCACGCCCACTCACCAATTGCAGTATGGTTTGTGTTCTCTGCTACACATAGGGCCTATTTAATCACCTCCATAAATGTCTCTTTTCGTGTCTTAAAAAACAAAAGAATAACCACCAGTCTTACAAAGCTGAGCAGCACTAATTTGCATTTAACCTCCTTTGCTGTTCAGGGTGCAAGAGAGGAGGGCCCCGCTGATGTGGAAAGAGCTAATGCAGATGCTCAGGTAAACGAATGCATCCTTTACTGTCTTCAGATACAAAGTGGAAGAAGAGATTTAAAAGTTCCCATTTGTTCTTCCTGAACGTATCAGGAACTTGCCGATGCATGCAATGCCGACTCAGATGACATGGTGATGAAGTTTATGAGCATCCTGTGCACCAGGAGCTTCCCGCATCTCAGGAAAGGTAAAGGTCATCACAGATATGTAGGTCACAATGATCTTTGTAAGTTCTGATGTACGTTCATCTAAAATTTTTCTAATGAAATGCAGTGGATTCAGGTCATGATAACTCATTGTGCTCTTTACTGTTCACAGTATTCCAGGAGTTCGTCAGATGCACTAACAAGGACATTGAACAGATTATTAAGAAGGAAATGTCTGGAGATGTGAAAAACACCTTTTATGCAATAGGTAATAACTCGTTTTCACTGTAGGCTTCATTCTATTTTACTTTTAAGTTTGCCACAGCTGATACTGTTGACAAAATCCATTCTGGGTGACAGCTTCTCAGCCTTTGCTCATTTATCCTTTCTTTGCAGTCCGCAGCGTGAAGAACCAGCCCTCTTATTTTGCAGATCGCTTGTACAAAGCCATGAAGGTAGGTTGGTAGTGCTTGCTATCATTCTAACTGCAACCCTGCAGAATGTCATCTGGGTACTGGATGCCAGACATAACAAGTGATTAGGTCACTTTTATCAGTGCATGCAATACATTTAGACTTTGCGCTCTCAGACAGCAGCATCCTCTGTAGTCTAAATCAGAATATACAAAGTATTTATCCATCTCCTCTGCAGGGTCTTGGTACTGACGACAGAGCACTGATCCGCATCATGGTGTCCCGTAGTGAGATTGACCTTTTCAACATTCGAAAAGAGTTCAAGGAAACGCATGATGTCTCCCTCCATGAATTCATCCAGGTAGAAACTATGATTGTAAGTCAGTCTTTGTCTAATAACACCCCTGTTTGGCTTGCTGTGTTCACATGTGACTTGTGTGTCTGTGGAGTTTTGGTTTAATTGCCTTTGTCCTGCTGTGTGCAGAGCATGCAATGCACATCCTCCTCCTGTTGCTGCGGTAAGGTGGTGGGGTACGGTAATCTATAGCTTTTTGCGGTGGACTACGGGTCTGTGGCCACAATACAGCTGTTTAGGAATTTCCCTCTTGCATGCTTCCTCTATCTCTGCTGTGTGATTGGCTGGCAGCCGCAGAGACAGGAAGTTCCTAAAAGCAGTTCTATAATAACTTACAGATGAAATCATTGTGACACGAATAAAAACAAGCAAGCAGGCTGCCCTGGATTGGTTTGGAAAAAACATTTGCAGATTATGCAACAGCAAGGATTGCTTTATGTTGTTCTTATAAAATATGCAAATAAATAATTGAATAGATCATTAAATAAATTAATTTGGTTTTATTGCATATTTTCAGTCAGCTAGTTTCAGTTACAAAAGCGGTTTGAATTTGAGCAATTTCTCAAAGGCTACATTTGTGCATGTTTTGAGAAATATGCTTATTTACGTTCCTGCGAGAGTTTCGGGAGAAGCTTCAAATCCCATGGCTATCAATCCCATCCTTCCACCACCTCTTAAAGCCAACAGCAGGAGATTTTTTTCAGTGCTGATCTGTTGAATTTATTACCTTTGTTTCTAAAATGTATACAAATTTAAGTTAACCAGTTGCCCCGTATAGTTTCACTTTTGCCGTACAAATGTGAAATCCTGATCAAGATTATAAAGTAGAAATCTTTATCGACTGTGCGAGTGTCAGCTGATAAACAGGGGAAATTCCACTTTTAACTTCTTTGTTGATATGGACTGATTTCACAGCTTTTCTTCTGCATTTGCCTATTGTGTGAGCTAGAAATAAACACTGTCTTCCAAATAATAACCAAATATTTTTTTCCATTAATTCCATCTCCCTCTGTGTCTGTGTGTGTCTGTTTTTTTTCTTTGCATGCACAGGGTGACACTTCAGGAGACTATCGCAAAACCCTGCTGATTCTCTGTGGAGGGGAAGATTAACCCAGTTATAGCCCTGCTGCAGCTTAGTTCGCAGACTTTAGTGACCACAAGACTGTTGACAGAGTGAAACTGTGGTGGTTCATGTCAGCATCTTTTCTCAGTGTTCTAACTGCTGCCACTCCTCAGCCAAATCAAGTGACCTATGACCTCTCAGCTTTGCAAGCCAGTTTTCTGCGTGCACATCTCCTCTTCCTGTCCAGCAAGATGATGCCATTCTTCTTTTTTTTTACAGAGTCACATGTTCACAAAGATGATCATGTTCCCATATGTAGTGTATCTGACAAGTAGGTGCAGTGCCTTTAGTTTGTAGCCTGTCCAACAAATACTGTGATTTAAAGGTAGCACATACCTGAATAAAAAAAAAAAGATAAATATAATTGAAAAGTGTTGTAATTTTTATTTTTTCTACATGTTATTACAGTTTTTAATTCTTATCAGACCACACCTTCTCTTGCTGTACCTTCTGTTCCTGTGTTTGGCAAGGCAATTTAATAATTAACCATGTTGATACTGGCAACAGTACAGAGGTGAGTGAAATGGGAACTAGAATATTTAACATCAGGAAACCCCCCCCTATTTCATTGCCTCTTCTGCTTAACAAAAATACCCATATGTTATTGTTGCTGATAAAAGAGAACTAGTGTAAATAAAGGCTGATAATGCCAGAATGAGCATATTTGAAGCAAATATTTTAGTTACTGGATAGAGGATAATAAATAGGCAATAACAGATCTCAAATATCCCCTCACATTTGTGTGCATTAACACGTCACGCCATGCTTCATTTCACGTGTGCCAGTTGCACTTGTACACTTGTTAATGCAGAGGAAAAGTGCAAGACAGCTGTCTTATTCTTGTTAGCGTCTCAGCTCGTTGCATATGTGTGAGCGCAGCTGTTGTCGGGCCACTTCGAGTTAAAAGAGGAAAGAAGAAAAAAAAAAAGATGTGTGGCGAGGAAATCCCCTGCAGTATGCCAAAATCCAAGGCAACAAATAAGAGTCTGCAGCATTCGCTGCTCTCCGTGGCACACCCAACTTGAAATTGCTCTATTTGATGATAATTACAAGAGATTAAGAGATTGCTTCAATAACATTTTGTTAATGCTAATACAAACACTGTTCTTGAATTTCCCTTTTGATAACTGGGGATTTTTTTTTTTTTTAACTGTAGCAATGATCAGCTTGTGTGGCATAAATTAAATAGATTGTAGTTTACATATTTCAAAGCTGTTATGTGCTTAGAGGGAGTCGAGGGGGTAGCTTTAGCCTTTGACTTTTTATCCTTACAGTTTTCATAACTGGTTCCTTCATGCACACAAACCAAGCACTGTTCTGCATGTAAGCCTGCTACACTGTGCATACATAGCAGTACAGGCTGTCTATCAATTTTTCTTGAGTACTACTCTTGTGATGTCATGTACCCAGTGGCTCTTTTGTATCAGTCTTTATTTTTTGGTTTGGTTTGGTGCCATGCATCCCTGTGTGGTGTATGCACTGCAAGCTGCTGCACATAAATGATTTAAATGTATACAGCTTTCTACTCATGTGTTGGCACACAGTTGGATACACACCAGGTTCTGTTCAGGCTGAGCCTTCAGTATCAGGCCATTTTATGGGTTATGGGAATTCCCCAAGTCTCACAGTGAAATCGCTTCCCCCTATTCACCAGTTTCCTTAAAAAGTGCCTCTCCGACACAAGCTGAATGTGTGGGTGAGTTGTTGTTTATTTGTTTTAACATTTGAAATGTAGGTAAAGAATATTTTAAATGTTTTAATATCTATAGAAATGTGGATTTTTTTTTTTGTTGTTGTTGTTGTTGATAGTTTTGGGTGAGTCAGTTTATGTTCTCAATTATATGCTGCCCTTTGTTTGGACCAGAATGTTTTAGGCAAATGTAACAAAGTGAAAACATCCATTATGCTAGAAAAAATAAATATCTCTGTAACTGTATCATGTATAGTGATCACAGTATGTGTATTATCGTGCTTATAACATCTTTGTTTTCATTTTTTCCATCTAAAAACATTTAAAAATACAGTTATGTATTATAACAACTGAAGATAAAATAACCCAAACTATACTTAAAAATTGATTTCTTCATTATCATAAATAAATCTGTTATTATCTGTTACACATGGGCCTGAGAGAACCGTGCTTATCAAGCTAATACAATGGCTTTTTGGATTTTACAAAGCCTAGAACTTATATTTTTTTATTAAAATTGATATAAGTAACCTGTTAAATGTTAGAATTCAGGCATGTCTGTTGCCAGTGATATGTAGTCCAGTTTTTTTTTTTGCACTGTGATAGAGTCTCAGCAGCAATAATGTCCCTGATTTAATACCACGGAAGCCTGGCTGGTCATTACTTGGCTAACAAAAGGACTTTTTGTAATAAGCTGCACAGAGCTAATGACTATCAGCTGCTAATTTCTACTGCTGGGAAATGGGAAACTGGACTGTCTCACTAGGGTGAGGTGCATGCTCTGTGCTATTAACATAGAAGGTTTAGAGAGGGGCTCACAACTGAGGATTGGCCCATTTTTCTCCCCCCACCTAATATGTGTTCATTCTGCTTATTTTGTGCAATACTTGAAAACATTTTAAAATGCAGGTCGGAGCATAAGATGAATTGTGCAATTTGTCACTCAGCAAGACTGAATGATGGGTGACATTTCATGTATCCTCTGGTCTGTAGTTTTTGTTTTCTGCTGGCACCCTGTTCATCATTTCTGCGCATCACAGCACCCCAAGTTGGAAACACTTTGCACCAAAAAAATATAGGAAAGGTAAATGTTAGCAGGCACAGGAATGAGGAAAAAACATCTTCTGTGTGTCAGAGCCACATGAGCTGTGCTTTTGCTTTGTCCTGTTGACACCAAATGGCTCCCCGGGGGCCACAGTCACACATTTTAACAGATTTTTATGGCCAAAGGGATACATTTCCCTGTGTGTGTGCTTGTGCGCGCCTATTGTTTCATTGTTGTACGTGGTTTTGGTTGAAGCATGTGACTTTTCACTTGACTTGAAAAGGGCGTTTATGGCTGATCTATGAAAGGATTTTCAAATAAGGCATTTTGTTTTAAATCACACACTGTCCACCCACTATCTCTTGTTTTCTCACTTATTCTGTTTTTACAGTAAAGTTGACTTTCAGAGACTTTAAGTCAAAGACATAAATAATGAAAAGGAAATCCTATCTAAATTTAAGTTGATTTCTCTGTTAAACCAGTTTTAACATTATTTCAGTGCCCCACCAGTGGACTTTATACATTACAGGAAGTAAAAATAATGATTGCATAAAAGAAAAACTCAATAAAATTTCAAGATTAGTTTAGGTTTGGCAAGAATTAGCCATGTATAGCAGTTTTATTTGTTATTGATGTAAGATTTTATTGGCACATTGCCACTCCTCATGGAGCCTTAGAAATCATACAGCAGGCTACTCAGCTGGGAATATCTTTGTGTGGTTTCAGTGCGATTGGGTATGGACACAAACTGAATTATCAAGTATCGTACTTCGTGCTTCCAGTTACCGGAGGAACAGTGTGTATTCCCTGTTTCTTCCCTGAGGAAGCAACACAACCACAGATGATCTATTTGTCAATTCCCACAAGATGTCACTATTGCTCCAAATGATTAATTTTAGCTGCTTCTTCTTTTTTGGGGGTGGGGGGTCTTCAATAGAGTTGGGGCAGGCAGTTAAGTCAAAGATAGTAAGCAATGTGTGAGAAACACAGTTTTATGTAAGTATTTCATCCAAGAAATGATCAGTCTGTTAAGTTTACATTGTACATGTATTCCTTATATAACAATATATGAATATTTTTATTTTAGTGAGACAACACAGATGCTACTGAAGTGTCAGTGAAGTGACAAAGCTAATATTTTATATTGATTATGTTATAGATACAATGTTAACTCTTGATACCTCTTATTAATGAACAGAAAAAAAACATAGATATGAAGACCTCATAATATTCACTTCTTAAAGGTTTAACTCCAATTATTCACCTTATTTATAACACAGAGATTTCAGATTAATTTCATTTGTTATATTACAGTTAAAGCTAAAATGACCAGCCAGTCAAGTAATAGACTAAATAGGGTGTGCTTTAGATGTTTAATATGAAAGCTTGTTTTTTGAGCAAACTCAGTCTCTCTTTTTTTGTGATTTTATAAATGTTTTATATAAATAATCAAACAAACGTTTAATGTATCTACATTTCTACATATTTTTGCATGAAATTGTGGAGAAAATACATTTGTTCTAGCCTCAAATGCATTATTACACATCTCTTAGCTCCCTTGACAAATAATTAGTTCAACTTTAAAAAAGAAAAAAATCTGCGTAACTCGAACTAAAACTTATTGCATCTCAGTTCAGAGGAAACATGTGATGCAATCACAGAAACCCCCACCAGCTCCATCTCTGAATTTATCAATGAAGGGGGAAAAAAAAGTCACTGAGTAAAAATGGTCGGGGTTTGTCGCGGGAAAGTGGGGTTCAGTAGGTAAATAATAAAAATACTACTACTACTACTAATAATAATAATAATGCGAAGTTTAATTAAAATAAGTACAATTCAAGAGAAAATACAGGGCATTTTAAAAAATATCATTATTATGAGTCTTATCGCCGAATTATTGCGTCATACGCGCTAATTTGCTATTTGTGGATATTGATATATGTAAAAGTGCATCATGTGAGCAGGTTTGGCAATTCTGGTAAAACCTCTAGGCTAAAATACATGTAAAGCCTTTGCTCCAGTGTTTACATTAAGGTCAGCTGCTCCTGTTGGTGCGCCTCTGACAGAGCTGGGCAGTGATTGACTCCTAGCGCTGTCAATCATCGCTGTTTACCAAACGTTGCGAGGTGGAATTTCCCAGGTTACAGCATAGACTCAGTAGACCACTTCCGCAATAGATGTCTGGGCAGACGAGAGGCCACTGCGAGCTGAAAGGTAACGAGCACAAAAAGCCACCTCTTTGTTTTCTGGTTTAGCGTTTATCTCCGCGTTTCGAGCGACTTACCGAATTGCTAAAAGTCTCTGTAGAGGGTAAAATAAGGGGAGTTAGCGCCTTCGTTTCCCGCACAGTCATCTAGTGTTAGCTAGCCGACAGCTAACGAAGATGTTGCTAGCAATTTGCATGACAACAGCGAAAACTAATATTAGCCTTCTTCAGCCAATCAAGGTAGCTGTCATTAGCTAGATTGGGCTGTATTTGAGTCTGGTCTCCTGGATATATGAATGTTAGTTGGATTTGCGTTACATTTTGCAAATTTTTTGCTCTGCCTTTGTTCCCCATTTCCTTTGGAAATGAACGTTGTAGTTGTCATATTTTGCCATCACTAACGCTAGCACATTTTTGCCATATGGTTCACTTTGTCAGGGTAACATGGGGTTGATAGCACTGCATTTGTCATCTCAGAGTAGTCGGGTGGTTTTCTTTTTGTACTGGGCTTCACAGATAGTTCTCACTCGTCCTTGGAAATTATAACTTACAAACAGGTCGCCAGTGTCACGCTGTTTGGTATAAAACAGAAAGCGGGTGATATTAATTTCATCTGAGAATATTTGCTTTTACTTTTGAGCTGGTGTTATAATGCTTTACCACATGTTCAAGTGTTCTGCTTTGAGACAGCGCACGAATACTGTATTTGGTGTTCTTGTAGTGTGTCTTATCCTTTTAAATTACCTATATCCGTAACACAGCTCTTTTCCAGGACTATCAGTCTGTTAGAAAACTGTTTGTGGTCTGTAAAGGTCAGCTACTCCTCTCGTTTTTTTTTTGTGGTCTTCTGTCTTCTGCTGAGTAGTTTCTGATATTTTTATTAAGTTAAAAATACCAGTCTCTGTCTTCTTTCCACAGTTCAGAGGACCATGTGTAGGAAGTGAGCAACGGCAATGGAGGGGAAAGGACCGTACCGCATTTATGATCCAGGTGGGAGTGAAGTCAAGGCCAGGGATGAGGCTGGAGGGGGGAACAGCTATCGACAGCTGCTGGAGGAAAACAGCATGCTAAGGGAGCGGATGAAGGGACTTAAAAGCTTAGGTACGTTTCTAAAGACTAGTTATCTCAAGGCTGTGGATTGAAGTTAAGGCTGTGAGCGTGTGTGCGCGCGTGTGTGTGTGCATATATATATATATATATATATATATATATATATATATATATATATACACCCATCTCTTTCAACCCCTGGAGGGGTGTTGTGCTTTCCTCAAGCGTGGGTCCTCTATCAGAGCCCTGGGAGTTTGAGTGTTCAGCACAGTATCTAGGATTGCACTCTTCTGGACAGAGATCTCTGACGTTGTGACTGGAATCTGCTGGAGCCATCTTCCTGTTTCCAGGTTACAGCTCCCAATGCTCCTTTGGACTTTACCTTCCACATCTTCTCCAGGTGTTCCTTCAGCCTTTTGGTACCTTTCTATTTTCTTGGGCTTTTTCTTTCTGATGTTGCTGTCCACTTTTGCTCCTTGTCAACCACCACTATGTCTGGTTGGTCAACAGCTGCTTGTCTGTCTGGAACTTGAAGTCCCACGGGACCATAGCTATGTTGTTCTCAACCACCTTTGGTGGTGCAGATGTTCCCACCCACTTGATTGTGTCTCTCCTGCTACAATCTACTGGATATCTCTGAGGTACCTTTGAACAGTCTGCAGCTTGGGTCCTTTGATCCTCTGGTGTTATTTCCAGTGCTGTTCTGAGTTGCACTCATGTGCCTACTCAGCTTGGTTGCTATGATCTTGAGAGGAGCTTCCATGTTGTGAAGAGGCAGGTAATTGGCTGGTAGTTTGATGATATCATACCACCATCACACTACTGGCTATGATCAGGATTGTTTTGCCCTGTGTTAGCCAGTACGGACGAGTACCTTCTGTTAGCAGCCCCCTTATTTGTGCTGCCAGGCGTCCATGGAGTGCTATTAGCTCCTTCAACAAGTAGGCATTGGTCATCTCAGGTCCTGGTGCTGCCCAGCTCTTCATTCCAGAGAGTCGTTGGATGTCTGCCTTTGTGATTTTGACTGGCTCTTGTTCTGGGATGTTGAGGTGGTCTGCTCTTAGGTCCACCAGACACTTGGCATTGGTTTTTGTGTTGTTTCTTTTTTCCCAGATGTTCTTCCAGTATTGTTCAGTCTCAGCTCTGAGTGGCACTGCTCTTATATTATTTTTCCGTTCAGTTAAGAGTACACCATGGATTGGTCTTTGGAGAAGAGGCCATTTATTCTCTTGCCCTCTACTTCTCTGATGTATCTTTTCAGCCTAGTGGGCTGTGAGCCTTTATTTGGCGGTTTCTAGAGCCTCAGTTATGGAATCTTATTGTACCCCTTGTTCATCCAGGACTTGTCACCGTGATGCTCATCTGCACCACTGTTAGCCACCTAACATCCTTCCAGGCTTCTCCGATTTTGGCTTCCAGCCTTTTTCTCGACAGGGTTTTTTGCTACATGCATTCTTGATCTTAGACCCAAATATTTTAGTATTATTCTAGTTTTAGTGATACTGGTAGTGGGAATGGTGAGTAGAGAGGTTTCCTGTGATGGGACTTTGTCAGTGAGTTGGGGGAGTTGTGCCCTTTGTTGTGTGTCTATCTTGAGTCTGGCTACAATCTTCATCATCAGCTTAGTAGATGCACCATGTAGTTCAGTTACATTGCTCTCTTCTCGTCTGCTGGGGTCGGCTCGTTATGTCCATATTGCTCACTCTTCAAGCAGCCACTATTGAAGTTGGATCTTCAGCTTCGATATTAGTGTTTGTCTATTAATGTTAGTGTTGAACTATAGTGTGTGTGTGTGTGTGTGTGTAATATTAAAAAAAAAGTATGTTCAGCTTGAATTCTGTAGCAGCACAGAATTGTTATTTAAAATGAACTTAATATAGCCACAAAGACTTGTGATGTTGTAACATGTTATTTTTGTAGTCAAAACCAAATTAAAAGTGTGATTCAGCAATAGTGGTGGAATGTAGTGAAACCTGAAAATCTGCATTAGCCATCTATTTTAAAGCTCACATGCCATGTGAATGGCTTAGTGACTAACCAAAGGAGTGTGTACTCATTTGCTGAGTTTCTATCACATGCTATTTGACGTTGTGCTGATTGTTCTACCGACAGTAGTATTTGTTGGTAGAAAATTATATTAAGAGACAAGCTCTCTCTGAAACTTTCAGGTGATTTGCTGGAAGAGTCTCAGTCAGAGGCATCAAGGCTTCGGCAGCGAGTGGAGGAACTTGTGAGAGACAACGAAGCCCTGAAGTCATCCAGTTTCGCCGCTAGTTTGTGTATGGGAGGGCCAATTCAGGCTGAGACACAAAGTAGGTTTCAGATACTTAAAGGCAATGGAGAAATTAAGTTTGTAGACATATATGCATATTTATGGATTATTACACAGTGTGGCCACCATTTGGCATTTGGTTGACTTTTACCATTAATGTACATTTGGTATATTTCAGGTAAACCCTGTTTACATCCTGCTACAGAGCAGAAGGAGGAGCAGTCAAGTTGTTTAGGAAAGACCCTTCAGCCTGAGAAGCCCAATGTAAATAATCTGTGTTTGTGTTTTCTATTCAGGTAGAAATGATTTTATTATTTTAAGACTAGATGTAGACATTGTCAGGACCTAAAATATAACATGGAATGAACAATGTCACTTCATTCATAAAAGTAGTTGTTTTTGGGCACTGTTTGCTACTTATCCTTTTCTTTTCTTTTCTTTTTAGCAGGATGCCATGTCAGAGTTTGAGGTGGTGAATTTGGAGGGAAAGACTTCAGAGGGATTGACAGTATGTATCAAGATAAATAACTCAAATATACCTGAATCATATGGTTATTCTTAGGATTTATTCCCCTATAAAATGACTACATGACATTAGTTTGTACAGGTTTCTGCTTAGTGAGGCTAAATTTAACGATTCCTCTTTATAGCCATTTCCTCAATATTGGAAATGTATCCTTGCTGTGTTGAGTCACCAAAAAACTCAATACTGGTAGCTCCATCCTGAGTCAGTCAGGGGAAAGTCCAGGATTATCATGGACTAGAATTGCACCCCTGATTCATTCACACATTAAATCCTAGGGGATGTGTTAATAGGACACTAGGCCATAATATTTGAGGCATACATGTCAAAACTTGTGCTACTGGCCAGCGTGTCACTTATTATAAACTCTTCATCCTACTTTGCCACTGTTGCCTTACCTAAAAATAAGTGTATAATGACAAAATCAGAAGACCTAATTGTGAAGAGTAAAAATAAACCCAACAGGGCCAACTAGTATGCCTTTCATATAAGTCAGCTGCTCTCTTTCATAGAAGATGACTCTTAAAGAATGTTTTGTGTCCTTTTAAATTCATATGTAATTGTGAGCACTGAGTCAGCTTGAGAGGAACAGGTGACTGACTGGTTACTTGTGTGGGTATCTTCAGGCCGGGTCAGCAGTAGGAGTAATTCCCCTCCTTCCTCAGGAGAACATCGAGCTAGCGAGCCAACTGAAGAGGCTAGAGAGCTCATTCAGCATATTTGCAGAGGAGTCCAACCCAAATCAGCTGTTGGCTCACCTTGGCCGGATGGCCGTGGAGTTTCATCATCTTTCCTCTAAAGTTCAAAAGAATGAGCAGAGAACCTCTCTGCTACAGGTATTGCACACAACTATTTTATCATAAAAGAAAAAAATATGACAAATCACCATAATGCTTTTTGGAAATAGTGCTTTATAGGCAATCAGAGTTTAAGTTGCATCATACTGCGAGAGCAAACCAAGTGTGTTTATCCCCTTTGATCACTGCGTACACAATTGTGTACATCACGTTCTATAGTTTTATGTTGTACTGTAATATTCATTTTCTGACATCTCCTACCTAAAAAGATTGTGTAGGCAGAACATGTTTGTTTTTTTTTCCCACCAAAAAAACCCCTTTCACCCCTAGTGACCAAAGGGGTTATACTGTACAATGATTAGTCATGATGAAGAAAACCATCAAGTCTGAATTTTGTTATAGAAAAAAAGGATGTTTCGCAAAGCTACAGATGCACACATCAGTTATATTTCATTCTGACGGATGTTGTTTGAGCACTGAAACAATAATGAAAGTGTGTTCTAAAGTAGGCTGGAGACTTGGATTTGCATGACATACACAAAAATAACAAAAGCTGCAGGTACTCCGTGCTCCAGGTAGTGCTTATAAGACATATTAAATAACATTTTTATAAAAAGTACAACTCAAATCTAGTTTACAACAAAAGGGAGGTGGGCAGGTTTAAGGAAGAGATAATATTTTTAGGGCCCCACAAAGAGCACACTCTGAATTTGTTGTGCGACACTACTTGGAACATTTTTTTTTCTCAACGTTCTCTGGAAAAAATATTGTTTGTTTTTATGGGATGAAAATAGGAAACTAAACCTGATGTATCAGATAAAATGAATGGCATTTCCTTGTCTGTTCCATTTTTACTCGTGACTTGTATTCCAACATAATTTGAAACTCTATATGTTTATCTTTGTGCCACTGGGTTAACAGCATTTCTGGATATGTGGCGGAATAGAGATTAAAAAAATGTCAGTGTTATCATACAGAATTGTCTTGTTTTGGTTTTACAGACGCTCTGCGAGCAGCTCAGACAAGAGAACAATGAGCTTAGAAAGAAAATGGAAGAGGATCATCATATCAGGAATCGAGACTTGGAACAGCTGAGGTAATGTTTCTCCTTTTGATGTGACTGGGCTACAAATAACAAAACAATACCATCACTCTGACATCTTGTTCTCCATTCATTTGGACTGTTTCTTTGTGAGACTATTTTGTTTCTGATGAACTTCTCAATGTATGTTGAATCAAACTTTCATCACTGTTGATAAAATATGCATCATCTATTCTTTTACTTGTACAATTGGGCATGCTTTCACTTCTGAGGGGGAATTATTCCAGGGCTTTCTGGTGTTGTAGGTTATTCCCAAAAGACATCCTGTAGCTGGAGCAAGATGACAACCAACTCTTAGAATGAGAACTTGTTCTCAAACACTATCACTTTCATTTTCTTGCTGGTGTAGACAGGAAAATCAGAAACTTAAGGAGCTGGTCACAGGAGCAGCAACATCAGCAGCATCTGCGTCGCCACCTGACGCTGAAACTCCAGAGGGGAAAGAGGAGCCAGTGAAGGAGGAATCTGCCGCTGTCCGACCTAAATTGGAGGCCACCACACCGCAGAAGGTAGTTTCGGTTAAATTAGAGATGATTTCTTTAAATTCTGTACAGACACACTGTACTGTAGCTTCATATATAAAAATTGGTTCCAGTTTTGTATCAAAAACATTTTTTAAGCTATGTTCTTTTAAAAGACATTTAATAAAAGGATTCTCAATGATCTTGTGACTGAGAATTTCCCACTTGTGACCTCTTGTAACATGCGCAGCAGAGAAATGTTGTGGATTTAGGAATATTTTATTTCCCCTACCCCCCCAGAGTGGAAAAGCTGCAGAGAAAACCCCAACTAAACCTTGTGATGTTGAGGTGTATGAAAAGAAGATCAAGCTTTTGGAGAAGCAGAGAAAGGATGTGAGTCTTGCTTACTTGCTTTCTTACTGCTCATCCTCTTTTGCCATAGGGGAAAGTCTCTGTGTATTTTGTTTCCTACATGTTCAGTGGTGTTTGTTTCACTTTCTGGCTTCTTACAGGTGCTGGAGGTGAACAAGCAGTGGGACATTCAGTGGAACGCCATGAAGTCACAGTTTGAGCAGAAGGTACAGTAATGACTTTACAGCTGCAATGCACGGTGTGGGAAGACATTACAGTGCCTTTGACTGCTTACGAGACTTTTAAGAGGCAGATTCCTTTGAAAAAAATTTTAAAAAAATTTTTTCTATTTCTTTTAAATTTCAGGTCTCGTTTTTGTTTTTAACATTTTCAAAATGTTTAATCACTTGCAACTGATAGCTCTGTTTAGTCCCGTTTAGTTAAGAGAGATTTTAAGGGTTATTTTTTTACTTAAAGTAAATCACTTGTACCCAATACAAGTGAGATACTTGTAAATACAAGTCAATACAAGCGACAGACCCAATCACATTTTAATTGGGTATCTCTCCATGACACCATTCTTACTAATTTCAAACAGTTTGTTTGCTTAAAATAGATTTTGTGTTATTACAGAATAAAACTGAACCAAAGACTTCCACAGATGCTAACTTTAGTTACCCGTAACTTAAGGCTCTGGTATTCCTTTAATTATTTATTTTATAAATTACAGTTGCTTCTGGTGTCTGTAGCAACACGTTTGCTAAGTGAGGGTTGAATTTAGTTTCAAGTGTTTTGCCAAACCAACAAATATTAGTGATCATCAGAAAATACTAGTTTATGTAGATTTGTAACACTAGTTAAGTGAAATATCATTATGATTAGTTATCATTAAAAAAACTGTGATGGGTTAAGTGACAGATGGAAAGCACTTGAAAACATTTTTAAGGAACAGAGGACTCTGAAGTTTGTGTGCATGACTTGGCAGTGAGGCAGATGTCGATGTGTGTAGTTTTTTTTTCTTTTTTTTTTTGAATATGCTTGTCCAGTGGAAAAGGTGCAATCTTGCAATAGCTCGCGATCTGAACATGCTTACCACAAGGCCTGTCACACTTCAGTAAGAATTCCCCTTACCTCTCCGGTACCCGCTAACTTCCTGCTGTGGTGCAGTCAGAGGGCAGCAGAGACACACAGATGTACACACTCTCTTACTCATACTCACACACCTATGTTGTGCACACCCACAATTATGTACAAACCTACATTCACACTTTGTTCAGACAGGGACACCATGCAGCTTTGGGTTATAACCACAGAACCCTAGATATATCCATTTGCGTCACTCGGTTCGTTCATATTTTACACAAAAACAGCAGTGCATGTTTGCGAATGTGTCCTTGATACTGTGGCTTAGTTTTTTATTTAGATAACATTTCTAAATCAGATACGCCAGCTGATGTTTGTCTGTACCAGAGAGTTATAACTTAATCGGTTTTATTTATTATGTACATTTTCTAAAAGGTGTACCTTTTTACAGTTTGACTGTAGGACTCTGTGAATACTTTTGTAAACTAACCGATTTACACTCCTCCCCAGATCACAGACCTCAGACAGAGGCTAGCTGAGTCGCAGAAAACCGTGATTGAACTGGAGGCTGAGCGAGAGCAGAGGCAACGCGACTACGACAAGAAGCTGCTGCTGGCCAAGTCCAAGATTGAAAATGTACAGGTGAGAACACAGAGACAGAAAAGGCCCAGGTGAAAGTGATCTAAACAAAACCAGGACTCCGAATGACTGCGGGCAGAAGGTGTTTTTAAAGTCTGAATTGTGTGTGTGTGTGTGTGTGTGTGTGTGTTTTCATTTTCATTCCAGGGGGAGAAGGAGTGTTTAAACACTGAGACGGCTGAGTTGAAGCAGAAGATCCGCTACTTGCAGGATCAGCTGGTGCCCCTGAGCAAACAGAGAGAGTACCAAGAGAAGGAGATCCAACGCCTCAACAGAGTGAGTGTGGAAGAGATGCAAAAAAGAGCAATCAGTCACAGGGACATTTCTATCAGGGTAACATTTGTTTTTGTTTTTTTTTATTCAGGCTTTAGAAGAAGCCTTAAACCTGCACTCCCCTTCATCCTCCCAACAACCTCCTGGCCAGAGCAACTTTGCAGATGCGGCCAATATCCTTAAGAAGCACGAGCTGCTCACTCAAATTGCTGTACTCAAAGAACAGGTGAGATAAACAACAGAACATACACACACATCTTCTGCAATTATATTTCTATTTCCCTTCATCTGCTTTTTGTTTGTTTGCCCTTAAGGTAAAAATCTTTGAGGAGGACTTCAGAAAAGAAAGGAGCGACAGGGAGCGAATGAATGAAGAGAAAGAGGACTTGAGGCGGCAAGTTGAGAGACTCCAGGGTCAGATTACTAATTTGACCAATCAGGTGAGCTGTGTGTGTGCAGTATTTTTTTCTTGTACGTAATCTGATCAGGAAAGCTTTAGCTTTAGCATTATTTTGCTGTGAGTAGCTGTTCTAAACGACCTGCTCTACTATGAGATTTTTATTTTTTTTATTACATATGTGTTTGTGTGGTTCAGCTTCATCAGGCGCAGAACGAGTGTCAGAGAGAACGTACAGAGAGATGTAAGCTGGAAAGACTGCAGATGCAACATCACAAACAGGTACTGGCTGCAGCTCACGGCTCAGCCTGCTAGTATTGCAAATATACTGAAATGGTGATTAAAATGGTGCTGTCAGACTGAATAGGTGAAATATTTGGTCAATGTGGCCACTTGCTGAAGTATACTTAAGACTCCTGAAAAGAAAGTTGCAGTAGGATACAGGTGGTGGTAAATCTTGCCGACTAGTGCCCCCTAGTGACAGAATGGTGGAAGACTAGATTGACTGTAATAGGTTCATGCTGGACAAATCACAGGAGCCTCACTCCAGCTAGTTTGTTTTGGTCAGTGCATTTGGGAGCAGCAAAGTGAACACTGGCACTCCTCAGTGGGAGGCAGCTGCAGCAGGGTTGAAGGTCAGCAGTGTCCTGTGCCATGACAGGGCCGCTGCATTCGCTGAGATTAGCCACAAAGCACTGATTGGGGATCACGTGTGTACTTGTGATCCCTCGTAGGGGCAGCAGCAGGAAAGACGTACCTCAGACCCCACGTCAGACTCAGTGAACGGCCCGCTGAGCCCTCCCTACTGTGGTCCCTTTGTGCAGGTGGGACCGCAGGGCCTTGAGGGTTGGCCCGTACACTTACCTCCCCGGATGCCCAATGCAGCAGGCGCCACAGCCTCAGCCGCCGCAGCACCACCCCCTGTACGAGACTTCCAGGCCGTTACCCCGGTAAGGGCGCTCTAAAGCCCCTCTGTCTTTGTCTCTGGAGTGACTCTGGTTCACTGAAGAAACAAGGCTCTCTTTTTTTTTTCCTCTCTCTCACCTCTACTCCCCTTACTTGCTGGGGGCACGCTTACATTCAATAACCAATATTAGGTTATAGCAAAGACTTAAGGGCTGCTGATTTTGTAGACTAAGAATGGAGATTTTAACATAAATGTTCTCTTTTGTCAGGGTTTTCCTTGGCAGATGCCATTCCCTCAACCCAGAGGGGGCAGAGCAGTAGGAGAGAGTTCACGACCATCAGAGAATGCAGGTAAGATACAGCCTGTCAAGTGCAACTCTTTATTCTTGTAGTTTTATTAATATAGCAGGCCAATACATAATGGCATGCATTCAACCAGTTGTGCAGTCAAAATACTGTTAAACACAGTGAGACACAAAATTGAACCTCCTTTTTTTTAAAATTTTTTTTTTTTATTAGTGTCTTAAGTTCTTTAGCACATAAGTATAAGATATGTGAGCCTTTAGTTTTTTACTTTTATAAGAATACACAGACTAAAGGAAGCATTATTCTCCTATGCAAATCTCCACTGATCCCAGAGGTATGAAACATGACACAATTGACTAAAGGCAGCTGTGGTGCAGCAAATGTTTTGAATGATGTAGTTTTGCACCTTATTTTGATGTTTGTAGATCAGTCAGCAGCAACAGCAGGGACAGCAGCACCTGGAACTGGATTTGGAAAAAGGGAGCGACAGAACATTGACCCTGGAAAGCACTAAAGCATCACCGTACCCACCTAAAGGAGTCTGGGTAGTAGCATGAAATCAGTTTGTTTTTGAGTTGACAAGGTGTGATTTGATCTATAATTTTCCTACTGAACTGTAGATATCCTATTGTAATGTTGTTTATACTTGGGTTTTATAAGGCTATTTGTGACGCTATTCTGAATATATACATGAAATATCATTTAGATTTTTTTTATCAGCAACTTAAGTCATTTGTTAAATAGGTTGGAATAATTAACATTCCCCCCCCCCCCCGACAATATACCTATGTGATTGTTTCTCTGCAGCTATGTAACAAGTAGTTTGTTACTTGTAGGGTCACAGGAAGCCATTCCCCACTAAAACTAAGACGCCATATACTCATTTCAACCATGAATGATTATATAGGTACACCGAATCATAGAGCTTACAATGTGAATGTTAATTGATTTATGAGGGTTTCTTCAGTACCATTGATGTTATAGAACTGTCCCATAACTGTGTAACTGTTCAAAAGTGGTTGTTGAAATACAAAAATTTTGGGAAATGAATTTTGATGGTATCATACCAAAAAACATGATTGTGATTACTGATAATTTATTTATAACCTGCTGTTTTGATAGTTGCATTGACTAAGTGTAAATCATTGTCTTTAGTAATGCTGTTCTTTCTATGTTGTTAGTGTAATCCCAATATATTGTAGCTATTGACATTGTATGTTTGTATCAGACACAATACGCAGTACATACACACCCTTTTTTTTCTTCCCCCATGATGATGGACCTAATCTCATTAAACACTTCGACTTGATTTGACCACTCATTCCAATATTTATGCTCATCTCACTGCATCCTGTAACCACTGCGCACAGCTGAACCCCAACACACAGTACCACGAGATTACAGCAGCAAAATCTGAAGGCAGCAGCCTCCTCATATATAC
Organism: Pterophyllum scalare; assembly: GCA_024447675.2. Taxonomy (NCBI): domain Eukaryota; kingdom Metazoa; phylum Chordata; class Actinopteri; order Cichliformes; family Cichlidae; genus Pterophyllum; species Pterophyllum scalare. Next base: position 45,875 of record JAMQGT020003165.1, on the reverse strand, counting down.
CTGTTATGCCATATAAACTCACTGAGTTGTTCTTATCAGTACCAAATATTCAAATTCAAGCAGGAGAATGAGGAATTTGGAGTCCCTCACACACCCAGTTAAGCAGTACAGCCGCTCCTCAGAGGATAAAACCTCTGCCAGGATGTCTGATTTTTGTTTCTGTTCACTTCAACAACCAGCAACCCACACCTTGCGACTGACCTGTCCACTGCTGTAACACGGTCGAGAGCCACAGTAACAGCAGGGCCACACCACCAGGTCGTACTTTTAGGAAAAGTTCAATCCCAGACTCAACAAGCCTCGTCTGTTTAAACTGAACGCCAGTTACGATTTCCGTAGTATAGTGTATTTTGACTAGCCAGTTGAAGGGCTTCAAAAAAAATGTGGAGATGAGTTTTGAAATGGCTCAGTTCTATCTACCGAGATATCAACAGGGAACAGAATCATGATGGGTGACAGCTGAGATGAGACATTAACAGAATTGCACTTTGAAAAGTATGCTGTAATTAATGGCAGATGTATTTTCCTGGTTTGTAGCCTTTCCCCCCCTTTTTCCTTTTTTTTTTTTTTTTTGCTGTAGGAAAAAAAGCACATGTGAGACTTTTTGTATTTGACTGGCTTAATAAATCTATTCTAAATGTCTTATTTGTACCTTACTGTGTTTATTCATCTTCCTATTTTGTCCAGAGGGTGGAAATGTCAAGGGAGTGCATCATTTTCACCTTACTGTGACAGGAGGACACCCATGTTTGTTTTTCAAAAAGTAAAGTCTTCACATCAGTGTGCTATTCTCCATGATTTATTGGAAGTAATTAACATTTTGGCAGTAATTGCTAACAGGTCTTGCAATGAGAAGATGACATGGTGCTGTAGGATTGCAGGGCAGCCTGAATGCACTGAAAGGCTGGCCTAAACCCCAAGCTCCAAAGAGGCACCACAGAGTTCCTGTTTTCAAGCCTCCTCTTCATTCAACATGCCATCTTCATGTGTAAGAAACTGTCACATTACGCCTTAACAGACTACCTTAGTTCTACTAATCCTGTGCATCTGATTACTTTATTAGATGGACAATACTAAATAACCACTCAGATCTAGTTAAAGACATCCTGCGTGTACTGTTGGAGCAGGTATCTTTGGATGTGGGCTCGGACCTCCGAAATTTTTACAGCCGGGTACCACCTCATCACTGGCTTCCCATCTGGTCCCACCAGAAACTTCTCAAAGTTCCACTTGATGTCGCTAGTCTTTAGAGGCTCCCAGAACAAACGGCCGTCCACGGCACCAAAGTTGTCTCCGACAGGGGGGCAGGAGCTCTGCAAAGCACAAAGAGTTTTTAAGTAACTGAAGTCGCATTCAAACTCAAATGGACACTGCACTGGGTTTGACTTTGTGTGTGTGTGTGTGTGTGTGTGTGTGTCAGGTCCCTTTTTTTGCACTCGTGGGCATGCATTACATCTAGTGCATTCAAATACTGTATGTGACTACATACTTCTGAATGGTCTAAGCACACACAACTCATAATACACTTACACTAAACAAAATGTAAGTTTTAAAATCACAAGCAGACCATTTCTTACCTTAAGGAAAGTAAAAAGCTCTTGCTCATTTTCCCCATTCACATCCCCTTTCTCAAATAGCTGGAAGTTTGGAACGAATCCATTGCCTGGTCTAACGTGCCTGGAATCCAGAAAAAGGACATCCTATCAGTGGACGTGCCTCTGAGCACTTTGCTGCTTGGCAGCTGCCTTAGATTTCCTGCGAGCCGAAGCAAAGCCTCATAGTATATTGCAAAGGCTTTGCCATGGATCTGTGATGACTGATGAAATCTGAGACATACGTTTGGTTGTGCTTGAGAGGCCGTGAAGAGAAACTGTTGTTATTGCCAGAGGATGTTTTAATGCTTTAATGAAGCTTTGTTGATTGACTGAGGATTTACCATTATTGCACATTCCTTACAGCACATACATACAGCTGTGTGTTAAGCTCCTAACTCAGTATTAGGGAATTTAATATTTTCACATCAAGTCCCCCAGAAAACTAAGGCTTAATAAAGCGTTTCCAATGTGACTGACTCGAGGTGCACTGAAAGACAAAGATTTCTCACTTTAAACCCGGCAGGATTTCATGCTTTTGCCCTGGTTCCTGTTTTCCAAACTGGTTGCAGGGAAAGCCAAGAAGAGTGAACCCAAGTGGTTTCATCTCCTCATGCAGTGCATTCAGTTCTGATGAAAGAAGAGAAAGGAGTTCAGGTGGAGAAGCCTTTTGCTTTCTTAACTGCAGCATAAAAACAATGCTGTTTCTCACCTACATACTGATAGGTGAATCCTCAGTATGTAGCCACGTTGACAACGAGGACAGCCTTGCCTGCGTAGTCACCGAAGTTCACAGTCTGGCTACCATTTAGAGTCTTTGCCCGATATTTGTAAATGGTGCCCTCTGTGGATGAGTTACACCACTGTGAAAACAGACAAAAGGTCAAATAACATGATGTTTGTTTTAACTCTGCTTATGTAAAGGATAGTGTTCCTTCTCCCAAAAAACAAACAAAAGGTTTTATAGATTACAAAACAAAAAAAAAGGTGCACAAGAAAGTCGTTACCAGCTATCCCCAAGTCTTCGCTTGATCCATATCCACTACAGACATCAGGAGTTTGTTTACTCAAACTGATGTTGAAGCTTTAACTAAATAAGCATCAGCAGGGACAGCTGCGATACTTTCCCTTTTATCCTCTTCATACCTCTGTTGTTATGCGGGCTGCAGTGCTGCAAAACAAGTTCTGTGTCAACAGGAGAACCCTGCTGTCAAACAGCTAAAGGGACTTCAGCTGTCAAACTACTTCTCACCCCCACCTACGAATCTTGCCTGGTCCATCTTGTGGAACGACCAGGGATTATTTTTATTCCACTGAGATAACGGGGGCGTAAAACACAAGCTGCAGAACTGTCACTATATAAACATATAAACCACGTGTGTGTGTGTGGGAAGGGGGATTAGAGGTCAAAATGACCCCATTTTAAGCCATTAGCTTTTGCTGATGCACCTTAACTTGCTGTTTGTGGCTGATAGGTGGCCAGATGCTGCCTGCGCAATCAGTTTTCACAAAATATCAGCACAGCTTGGGGAAAAAGGATGTAAATTACACTTAAGAAATTCTACCAGCAAAAGAAGCCCTTTGGTTTTAGAGTCCAGAGTGACAGGTGTTTATGTTTTTAATTCAAAGTCTTGGTGTGGGAGTAAGCCTGAATATCCAGTAATAACCAGCAATCAGTGAAAGAGGTGTGCATGGTGCACAGAGAGTGAGCTACTGGTGCTTAGATTTCCTTACAGTTTCACTCTTATGGGACAAATAATTGGCTCTGTGAGGAAGAACATTCTGGAAAACACTGACACAATGCAAAACAAACTATAGCAAAAACAAAATAACACGGGGGTCTCCTCAACACTGTAACTTTATGATAAAGCCCTATTTTGCTGCAGGGTTTGGATAATCTTTAACAATTTTTTTTCTTAATATTTGAATTAAATTGCAGAGGACAGACCTGCTGCTGTGTAACATTTTTTTCCTTAAACATCAAGCCACACTCTCCTGATAACCTCCAACCCGAACAGAACACCATTAAATAAACAAATAAATAAGCAAACAAACAAATAAATAAAGGATGTCGTCATCCAGCAGTCACGTGTGTCTCCTGCGTTTGAATCCACGCCACACATGTGCAGGATATCAACAGGTAGACCTACCTGAACTAACGGGGATTCTGCGGTGCAGGGTCGCAGCAGACCGAGCAGCAGCAGCGGTAACAGGGGCCACATCGTGCCGTCCTTCCCCCGACACCGTGACTGAACTCTATAGATGTCCGTCAGCTTCTCCCTCTGGGTAAACTCCTCTGGCAGGAGGGGAGGGGCGCACAGCTGGCTGAGGTGTCGTCATCTGATGACGTGCACCGACTGTAAGCAGGGATGAAGGCGTCAGTAAATGAAAGGATGTATGGGCTCCAGGTTAGACAAATAAAATGTTAACTATTCGCTCTTAGCATTCATACTCTGAGCAGTACCATGTTTGTTTATTTGTAATTTAGAGAGTCCCTGATATTGCGGTCTGTAACTGTCAAATAATTAAAAAAAGTAAACATGTTTTTTAAATTCTTATTTTATTAGTCTAAGTAATATTCAGCTCACAAACAAGATAGGGAACAAGTTACATACATACAAAGAAAAAAAACCAATTGACTGACAAGCAATCTCGCGGCCACTCGTTATTTCATGGCAATTGAAGTAGACATGAAAACTGAAGTTAATTTATTTTAAACATGAGGTCCAAAGAGATATCAGTGCGAGCAAAGAGCATCATCACTGGGATGAAAAATCAGAATAAAGCTATCAGAGAGACAGCAAAAACCAAATCAATAACCTGGTGCATTCTTAAAAAAGAATGAATGACCTGACCAGCTCAGCAACACCAAAAGGCCTGAAATTGGATGATCACACAATTATTTCCATGGTTAAGTAAAACTGCACCACATCTAACATAGTCAAGAACACTGGAGGACGTAGGAGTATCTTGTTATGCGCTACAATCATGAATGGAAATATAGAGGGTTAACAACAAGGTGCAAAATGACTATTCAGTCTGTACAGTCATTGGTTACAATCAAGAAGAAAAAGGTCAGCTTAGACTTTGCCAGGAAAACTCTAAAAGACCCTGCAGAGTTCTGGGAAAAAGTTCTTTTGATGGATGAAACTAAGATGTGCATAGGTTGTCTCATATGAACTTGAATTATTTGGTGTAAGATGACTGGATAACTACACGAAGTGTAGATAAGCCTTGATACACCCTCTGTGCAAACTTTGGCTACACAGGACTGTCATACAAGTCATACAAGTAATCTGTAATGTCAGTCACCACGGATCATGTTTCAAATTTAACTTTTCCAGTCACTCTCACCTCTGACAGAGAACATGATGCATCATGAGTGAGTTATGTGGATGGTTAGCAGACTTGCTTTGATTTATTTGTGTGTGTGTGTTACAAAACTCCTTTTAGTTTTCTAGGGTTAAATCTCAGCCATTAACAGAGCTGATGCATCATGTTACATATTAGGTACTTTCTTAAGTGTACATATATGACTATAAATGCTGCTTAGCTGACTGTAATGATTCATAAAAATCAATTAGTGTGCTTTGGATGAAACACCGAATAAAAAAGCGCCTGTGGTGTTACAAGTTGAACTTGCCCGAATCGTCATGAATGCATGAGAGCTAAGCGGCCTACTGTTGGCTTATTTTATTCATGGATCATTTCTCCTCTTTGGGATCAACTGTTGCCATGGTGAGCTGGTACTTGGCCATATGCCCTGTGGGTGGCTGACAGGAGTCTTTGCAAGCCTGTTAGAGTGTCTCGCTCACTGTATTTTACACAGTGTTTGACTCAGATCTGCAGCGTGCCACCTGCAGTTGTTACACAGTGAGGAAGCAAAAGGCAACAGAAGGAAAAATACTTAAATTTAACTGATTATGACAAGTTGCAAGGTGCTACAAGGACACATATAAATGCAAATACAAATGCTTTTGACTAATACAGTGTATATATAACAATAAAATACAGCTTTATCTAAACTCTGCACAACACAATAGGAACCTGGGTGCAGACACAAAGATCACCTTGCCAGCTTCCTGGCATATCTTTCTGTTTTACAGATGGCTGTAGACACTCACTGTACCTCTCTCCTGAACTCCTCTGTACATATTGATCATAATCACTCCATCAGACCCATTGTCACTGATTTTCAGTCCAGTTCAGTTCCACTGAGACCATTTCTGGATGAGGCTTTGGTGAACATCAGATGGATGAACTGAAGGGCCAGATGCATCTCTCAGGTCCTTTGTCAGGTCTTTGCTGGATTTCTTTTCCTTATTTCTTAAGGATTTGATTTTCAGAAACTGTTCAGCCACCTTGTTGGTGCAAAAATAATATTTTATGCCTGTCAAACTGTGTTATCTTTGACATTTTTGGGAACAAAGTGCTTAAAGATACAATTTAAAATTGTCACTTTGCTAAGTTGTTTCATGAACGTAAAAGGCATCAATTTAAGCAGCCTAATCAAAACACACACACACACGCACACAAATTTGGTTCAAACGCAAACATTAACAGTAGAAAATTGTTTCTGGCAGTCCTCTTTTTGGTTATCCTGGTGTTTCCCATGTTCACCACATGAGGGCGACGATGAGCGCACTGTGCTGCCTACGGGCCGGGCGGCCAGCGGTGACATCAACACTAGCAGACGGTGCAGGGAGTCATTGGACTGGGCTACGCTGATCAGAGATGGCGTCTCTTCTGCAGCCAGATAGAGTCGTCTATCTGGTTCGTGGGGAGAAAAAGATTAGAGCTCCCCTATCTCAGCTTTATTTCTGTCGCTACTGCAGTGAGCTGCGGTCTCTGGAGTGCGTGTCTCATGAGGTACTTTAGTGTTTCTCCTTATCCTCCGGTAACGACAAGCTAACAGTTAGCCTTTTCTAGCTACTTTGTTACCTGATGTTAGCTTTGACAGGTAGGAGGGTCTAGTTCAGTCACACAGTGTGTTCTCAGGCTAGGCCTCTTGTCAATCAAAGGGTCCCCTTTATCTCATTGGCTGTACAGTTTCACTTCCGCTGAATGAAAGAACCGAGAGAGCAAGCTAACAGGCTGTTGCTATCATTAAACTTTAGCGATAAACGGGCTGGTTAGCTTATATAGAGATATGAGTGTCATGTTCTGTTATTAAAACAAATAAACAAACAAAATATTTTGACGTCAGTCTACCTCTGCTGACGCCGTCACTGTTAAATGCTTGTAAGCTTAGGACACCACGCCCAGAGCGATTTAGCTAGATTTTCCATCAGTGGCATCCTCATCATCGGATAACCAGACTTCATTTGCAAAGCTGTTGCTACTTGATTGAAAACATATTTTTTACTTCCTACAAAAATGGTTGCCCCTCTTTTTCATTGTGCCATACTGTCCAATAGGAATGATCACCATATACAATAATCTCATTTATTATTCCTCAAAACACTATTGGTGAGCCATTAGTTGGGAAGCCGGGAAGTTTGTGTAAGATGCATTTTAATCCTGATTGCCTGCTGCCCGTCTGTCTCTGTTGTTCAGGTGGACTCCCACTATTGTCCCAGCTGTCTGGAAAACATGCCGTCTGCAGAGGCAAAGCTTAAAAAGAACAGGTGAGTATACAGATTCATAGTAAAAGCTGCATGTTTATATTGCACCCCTTATGCTGTCATGCCATTAATGGCCGTCCTTTCATTCCTAATTATATGTGTGCTCTGTTGTAGGTGTGCAAACTGTTTTGACTGCCCATGTTGCATGCACACACTGTCTACTCGGGCCACTAACATCCCAGCTCCTCTGCCTGATGATCCTACCAAGACAGCCATGAAGAAAGCATACTATTTGGCCTGTGGCTTCTGTCGCTGGACCTCAAGAGATGTGGGGATGGCTGACAAATCAGTTGGTGGGTGATGATGCATTTTTAATAATGGGTCATAATTAGTTCACGAGTCCTAGTCAGTGCCTTTTTTTTAAGGCAGTATTTGTTCACTGTGACTGTCTTAAATCTGATGTTGGTGCGTTTTGTTTACTGCAGCCAGCGGTGGATGGCAGGAGCCGGAGAACCCTCACACCCAGCGGGTAGGTTTTTCCCCTGTGGCCATCTAAATGATCTCAAGTTGCTCACATGTTTCTCGACCACAAATTGCTTACTTTTAAATAGATGCATCCCTGAGTAAGTGACAGCATGCAACCCAGGCAAAGTCAAACTAAATAGCTGAACATTTGCTTTGACTTAGGCTACAAATATGGCACATGCTCTCATTTAGTTTTTTTTTTTTTTTAAATGAACCAATTTGTACACGTGTAGTTATTGTATGAAATCAGTTTTGTTTTTGACACTTCACTTATTATTATTCCACAGTTACAGCTGCAAGTTAATTTAATTGTGTAACATTTTAAGGCAATAAAATTAACTTGTAAAAATTGCCTACGTTCAGTACATAATGCATCTGCAAGTACCTGACTTGCTCTTAGTTTGCATACGATTGGCACATGCTACTTTATTATAACATTGTGCATTCTCCAAAATGCAACCAACTGCAGTAGGATATAATGCAGTTTGGGCTGTGTCACAGCCCCTACTGGATTTTCGGGCTGATGCTTATACTGGTTGTCTGGGGGGAAAAAAAAATCGTATTCTGATAAATCGGTGGATATAATGTACACTCTATTGCCAAAAATATGTTTTACACAGGTGTATAAACCAAGCACCTAGGCATGCAGTCTGCTTCTACAAGCATTTGTGAAAGAATGGGTTGCTCTCAGGAGCTCAGTGAATTCCAGTGTGGCACTGTGATAGGATGCTACGTAGTAAGTCCAGTCTTGAAATTTCATTGCTATCAAATATTTCACAGTCAACTGTTAGCGGTATTCTAAAAAAAAAAAAAGTGGACACGATTGGCAATGACAGCAACTCAGCTGCGATGTGGAAGGCCATGGAAAATCACAGAGCGGGGTCAGCAGATGCTGAGGTGCATAGTGCACAGAGGTTGCCAACTTTCTGCAGAGTCAATCACTACAGACTTCCAAACTTAATGTGGCCTTCAGATTAGCTCAAAAACAGTGCGTAGAGAGCTTCATGGAATGGGTTTCCATGGCAGAGCAGCTGCATTCAAGCCTTACATCACTGAGCACAATGCAAAGCGTTGGATACAGTGGCGTAAAGCACACCGCCACTGGACTCTAGAGCAGTGGAGATGTCTTCTCTAGAGTGATGAATAACGCTTCTTTGTCTGGCAATCCAATGGATGAGTCTGGGTTTGGTGGTTTCCAGGAGAACACTACTTGTCTGACTGCATGGTGCCTAGTTTGGTGGAGGGGGCTTGTTATTCAGGAGTTGGGCTCGACCCCTTAGTTCCAGTCAAAGGAACTCTTAATACTTCAGCATACCCAGGCCTTTTGGACAATTTCATGCTCCCAACTTTGTTGGAACAGTTTGGGGATGGCCCCTTCCTGTTCCGACATGACTGCAGACCAGTGCACAAAGCAAGGACCATAAAGACATGGATGAGGGAGTTTGGTGTGGAAGAACTTGACTGACCTGCACAGAGTCCTGACCCCAACCGATAGAACATCCCTGAGATGAATTAGTGGAGACAGCGAGCCAGGCCTTCTTGTCCAACATCAGTCTCTGACCTCACAAATGTGTTTCTGGAAGAATGGTCGAAAATTCCCATAAACACTCCTAAACCTTATGGAAAGCCTTCCCAGAAGCGCTGAAGCTGTTATAGCTGCTAACTTCACATTAAACCCTGTGGATTAAGAAGGGGATGTCACTCAAGTTCATATACATGTGAAGGCAGATGAGCGAATAGTTTGGCAATATAGTGTATATATATACACACACACAGTATTTAGAGGTGTATTCAAATTGGGAATTAATAGGGTTTATTTTTGAACATTCTGGCAATGTGTGTCACAAACCAGTTTGCATCTTACTATGAAAACACCAGCTGACTAAGCATCAGAAAATCTGCTCACGTGTAGTCTCGGAGTTGGAGCCCTTCAGCAAAGTAATGAAATTATTTCTAAATGATCCCAAACAAATTATTTTAACATTATTTTCTGTTGAAACAAAAGTTATGCAACACATATGAGACAACATATAAACCGATATCATTATCATGATAGGCCAGCATCAGACAATGATATTGGTCAAGCTCTTTTTTTAATATACTGCATTTTTGTTCGACATACTGTGAATAAGGACATAGTAAATCTTTTTGTGCCTGCTAAATAGTGTGGCAGAATAAGTATTGATATAAACCCATGTAACCCATGTGTGCAGTTCTCTTTTAAATGACAAAAAAACTTGTATGTGGGTAATTTTTCTTTTGTTTGTTTGTTTGCTACAGATCAACAAGCTGATTGAGTATTACCAGCAGCTGGCCCACCGAGAGAAGCAGGAGAGAGACAGGAAGAAGATGGCCAGGAGACGACAGTGCATGCCCCTGGCGTTCTCGGTACTCAGAATGTTAGCCGTCGCCTCAGTGTGATGTGTTGTCATTACAGATAACAGTAGTAATTTGCAAATAACAGATTCATTTACTTTGACTTTGATCTAAATAATAAATTTTGGAATATTTTTGTGTGCCAGTAAGCATATTATTTGATTTGCATAACTTCAGCCAAAGCAGGAGGGAATAAATTTGCTGTGTCTGATTTTAAAGATCGACACCATGTCTATTCTATTACCCCCGCTTTCAAAAATAAATTTAATAACAGCTACAATTTTTAGTTTCCCTGAAAGGGCAAAACGCAGTGAAAAATGTGCATATTCAGTTTTAGTCCCCCTGCCGTGGATGTAGTCTTCACGCTTCCTTAGCTTGGCACATTGTTCACACCTGCTGCTTTCTTCTTTAACAGTACTTAAAATCCACTTAAGCTGTGATGTCCTGCAGTTGTTTTCCATCACTGATGTATTTCTGTTGCTGTTGCATGTCACCAAATGCCACTAATGTTTTGCTTAATCGCTTTGGTTTCACCTTGTTCTTTATTCTCTCTTGTTTTTTTGTTTTTTTTTCCTTTGCTTATGCACTCTGACATTTTGGTTTTTACCCCCCAGCAACACACTATTCATGTGGTGGTGAGTTGTATTTTTCACAATTTGGGTATTCTCATCTTTACAGTAGCACTGTCTTCTATTTCTCTGTTCCTGTCTACTCTGTTACTGACCTCACGGATCACATGAATGTCTCGATCCACACAAAGGGAGCCTTGATGTTGATTAGAGGGAGGGAAGCAATAGAAGATCTTTCTCTCTGAAAACATTTATTCATGCTAATATTAGTTGATTCTCTCCATCTACTCTGAGTAGAAAGGCTCTTCTTTAGTCTTTTACCACAAGCTAATTTAAACAGTTTGTTCTTTATGTATTGTTTTTCCAAATGTGAAATACCACTTTGTTGCAATTTTTTTGTTTTTCAAAAGTTATCATAAATTCCTTTTTTGGGTCAGGGGTGTTAAATTTGTCATGTAGAAAAAGAGCTGTAGATACATTTTTATAAACCATCTTGAGATTTCATTCATTTTTGCTAGGCTAGCTCCCTCATTGTGTTTTGCCCTCCAATTCCACTCAGGAAAAATACGGCCTTGGGACCAGACTGCAGAGGCAGAGGCCTGGAGCTCCCCTATCAAGCCTGGCTGGCCTTTCGTGAGTTTTTTTTTTTTGGTCATCTACTGGGAATTATTGCAGCTTTTAACACATCCCATGAACCACTTTTGTCCTTTTGAACTTTTTTTTTGACTTTTAAGGTCAGCACTGGGTTTGCATGTTACATCCTTGTAATTACACATTTTTAATATGCATATTTTCAGTGACTCAGATAAATTTTCTGCTGTCCACAAACCATTAGTTTGATAAATTTCAGGGTGCCATAAAAATGAATTTGCAGAGCCTTGAAACTTGGCTTGAGATACTTATTGCAGTTAATCCATCACAATGAACAGTTTGTCACCCCCCCCCCAACTTGCATCATCACCTTGCACTGATATAATTGTTAACAGAAATTGTTCACAGAATTCTTTCAAGGACCCTGCCTAACATTTAAAATTAATGATTAGCTGACAAAAGGCAGTGTATTGATAAAGTATGCTGTCAGACTGAGGGGACAAATGTAAAGCAGGCGAGGGCTCTACAAAAAGAGTGATGTGTATTTGGGTGTCTCTTGTTACAAAGGCCTCCTGTGCAGTAGCCAAGTATGAAAACTTGGATGCCCTTGAAGGCATCAACCTTAAGTTTTCCAAAGAGTCTTTGTTCTAACTGTAACCACACAACTTTCATTTAAGTTATTCATAAACCTCCAAAGCCTCCAAAAATAACTGCACTGTTTGCATTGCAGTGTAGGTAATTGACTTCCAGTTGCTTTAAAGACCACCCATTAAAGAGAAACAGCAGATCGTTAAGCAGTATTTATGTAAACCTAATTAGCCTTAAAGAGGGTGAGGACCAGAAGGAGATCAGCATCGAACCGGCCCAGGCCCTCGATGAGGTGGAGCCCCTGCCTGAGGATTGTTATACCAGACCCATCAATCTACCTGAAGGTGAGATCTTGTCTGGAGCACACTAAAGAGTACTGAGAACTTCTCTAAGTGAGGTTGAGTTGAATCTGTATTTTCTTTTGTCGTCCCAGTGACCACACTGCGCCAGCGGCTTCTGCAGCCAGACTTCCAGCCCGCGGGGGCGTCTCAGCTCCACCCAAGACACAAACACCTCCTGATGAAGCGCTCACTGCGCTGCAGGGTCAGAACCACTTCAGGCTTTTAGCATTCCATATTTATCAAAGCCTCTCTTTTAACAGATTGTATTTACATGACTGTGTTTTTTTTTTTTTTTTTTCCTTCATCATTCCCTTCTCCAGAAATGTGAGCACAACTTGAGCAAGCCAGAGTTTAATCCTACTTCAATCAAGTTTAAAATTCAGCTGGTGGCTGTGTGAGTGCTGCTCTTCAGTTTCTGCTTTTCTTGGTGAAGTCGATCCGTTTATCATGAAAAGTTCAAATGTAGTTCAGTTAGATGACTATACCCAGAGGTCAGGAAAGTTTTCATGCAAAAACAGCTTAAATCTAAAAGTTTGCTTATATCATATTAGGTGGAGATGATTATCATAGATCAATGCTTTATTGATCCCACAAGGGAAGTTATTGTCATTGTGTGCTTTTTTATTGATTTTGTTTTCAGGAGTTCAGACATTAACTGAATATAACCGAGTGGTTTGTGAAATGCTGTCATTGTGGTGGTGTGTTAGTGTGTTGACTGGCCTTCTTCCTCCCACAGGAGTTATATCCCAGAAGTGAGAATCATGTCCATTCCAAATCTCCGGAACGGGAAGGTCCGTGGCCGCACTGACTTTGGCAGATTAACTTTGTCGTATAATTTTTAAAAATTCTTTACGTAAATAAATGTAACCTCAATGTTTTAAGTTTCTAATAGACTGTTAAAATGAAGAATCACTGTCAAGTGCTTGAGGTAAAACATTTGTCTTTTTCTCCTCATTCTGTGTATGTAGGAGAGCCAGGTGCTGCTGACCCTGACCAACCCAGTGGAGAACATCACCCGTGTCACACTGGCCGCTTGTGAGGAAAATGATCCTGATGACATTAATAGCACTGCAAAGGTATTTTTTTTAAATAGTTTCTGTTGATACAGGACAAAAGATCCCATTTGTAATTTCTTTAATGGGACTTAAAGTCAGTCCTCAGTACTCAGGGATTCTTTTGCCCATCTGTAACCTAAAATCAGTCTGAAGTACATAACCAAAAAGCTGCTCACAGTTGTTCTCCGTCTGCTTTTTTCATAAACTCCAGATGGCACATGGAAAACAGTGGTCCTACAAAAGTTACTGCAGGGTTGTTGTCTTTTTTTTAAATATATTTTGACATTTGTAAGCTTTTGTTGCAACTGGCATGTTGTAACAGGGGCAACAAAGACAGGAAAAGGTTTAAAACACCAAGAAAATAAATAAATTTGATCGCGGCAGCCAATTAGGTTCATTGGCTGCAGGTAATTGATGTAATAAGAGCATATCAGAGAGGCTGAGTCTTTCAGAAGTAAAGTTGGGGAGGGTGTTATCATCTTAGGTTTGTAATATTATTAATGAGTTCAGAGAATCCAGAGAAATTCTGAACGGAAATCATCTGGTTAGCATCTGTGTTTGTGTGGGGGTGCATTAGTGCATACGGGTAACTTTTAACGTCTGTGAAGGCACCATTAATGCTCAGCAGTACATCTGTTAGAGCATTATGTGACAGCTGAAATACATTCTGCACATATTACAGTAGCTTTGTGGTAAACGAGCCCAGGTGCTAAAGTGACTTACCTGCAGTCCAGCCTGGCCACTGGTAGAAAAATGATAGGGCATTATAACACAAAAACATGACAAAGGAGGCCACAAGCAGCAAAAGTGCTTTCACAAGTGCAGCAGTTGGTCGTCTCAGCTCCCAAACACTTAGTAGTGTTAGAAAAAGAGGTGATGCAACACAGTGGTAAACATGTCTCTACCCCAGCTTTAGTTTTTTTTTTTAATGTGCTGGCATATATAAAATGAGCATATGTACTTTAAAAAATAATTTAATTCTGTATTTATTTACATTTTGCACAGCGTCTCAGCTGTTTTGGAAACTGGGTTGTCGGTAGCCTTCACATCATCTCTTCATACTGTTGGTCACAGCTAACAGTGCTGCCTGCTGCCAGGAGCTGCTCTCAGGCTCTCTGACTATAGTTTTTTTTTTTTTTTAATTATTGGCCTCTTTAGTGATGAAGTCATGGGTCATCCTGGGTAAGGAAGAGCTCCTGGCCAAATAAGAGCATCCCGATGACCCATTTCCATTGACATTCTGGCCAAATGGAGAGTGCAGTCCTGTCTTTCTGCTCGATCTGATGTACAAACACCTGGAGGGCATTGCAAACCATATCAAGCCATGCTCGGTTGAGTTTTATTGCCACTTCTCATGGCTGGGTTCACCCACCTCCTACATATATATATTTTTTTATATATTACATTTGTGCTTTCTGTAAGTCTGTTGAGAGCTGAAAAGATGCATTAATTTTAGCAACAAGTGGGATTCAGATGCCCCCCAACACAACCCCCCCCCCCAACAACACAGATAGCGCATTGCTTTTTATGCGAGGTGTTGACTTCAGTAAAATAGATCTTTGTATTTAATAGCTGTCTTTATTAATTTTAAGGCACAATGAACTTAAATAGACGTGTAATAATTCATCTTTATGAGACTCTAACATGTTTTAAAATGGAAGAGTCACATTTAAAATCTTTCCATAGAAGTCAGTGATTGTTATTTTTTGCAGGTTATAGTACCCAGTAAGGAACTGCTGTTGGCAGGAAAGGATGCTGCTGCTGAGTATGATGAACTAGCTGAACCGCAGGACTTCCAGGATGACCCAGAGTAAGTTATTACACAAACATGCGCTCACTCTTAAAAGTAATGGCGCGAGAGAACTCAACCTGATATCTGTGTCCTCTCCACAGTGTTGTTGCCTTCAGGAAATCCAACAAGATTGGTTTCTTTATCAAAGTGATCCCTCAGAAGGAAGAGGACACGGATGTCGCCGTTTCTTTTAAGATGCGACACGACTTCCGCAACCTCGCAGCTCCCGTCAGGCCGAGCGAGGAGGGAGCCGACACTGCCGGCGAAGCCATCTGGCTCACTCACCACGTAGAGCTGAGGCTGGGACCGCTCGCTCCCTGAACACGAATGCTGCTTTACCAGTGTTAGGTTCTTTGAACTAGTTTCTTCAAACTGGGATTCATTTAATTGAAAACTGATTTCTGAATCAGCTCACTGATGTCTAAGAATGATTTGATATTTTTGAGGCTTTCAGATGCTGTTGCCGTGCTTTGGCTCAAGTCACATCGGCAGCTTGTTAAAAATACAGTGAGTGCAGCTCCCTGTGCTGCCCAGTTTATAAAACAGTATGAAACCATGGCTGGCTGCACACTAACTGATAACTGTAGATTCTTGGTTCAGGTTATTGTTGTGTGATGTACCAAAAACCTTCCTTTTCTCATCCTAAACACTATAGAGTTTATCAGTAAGACGTTTAGTATGTGGATACTTAGAACAGATCCTTATATATGCATATAGTTACTCAGTTGATTAAATGTATAACTTTCTTTCTCTCCACCCATGATGCACTTTTTTCTCAGCTGTGCTGTGCTGTGGTTATTTTGTATATTTGTCTCTACTGTTTGTAGACAATAGAAGTTTAAGGTCAAAGTTAAAATGCGTGACGTCGACGAGCAGAATCAGAAATCAGAACAGAGAACAATCTGAACGAATCCCAGCTGTGAAACACACACACGCACACACACACACACACCTCTGCGCTTTCAGCTTGTGAATCCTCATCAACATTTCTTTAGACAGTAGTAGGATAATTACGTGCATGCTTCACATATAGTAAAACTGCACAGGCTAGACGGTGTCTTCACAGTTATGGATTCTGTAGTTTTCTTATCAAAAAGATCTTCTTTGGATAAATCAAGATGGTTTTAATATTGTCTGAAGTTGCACAGTAACTGTTAATGGCACTCTGAGGAGGATTTATGACAAGCTGTATAAATGACATGAAGTACAAAGTGCCCATCATTTCTGTGTATTGAAACACTATTTTGTCTGATTTGAAAACTTGCTTTTGGTTCATAGAGCTCACTGACCTCCCTGTCAGTGTGTGTCGTTAGCTGCTGACATTTTTTGGTCTTGGTAAATTAAAAAAAAAAAAAACTGTCCTGACATCACAGTTAATCATCTGTACTGGCTAATAAATAATGCTGTCAAAGAGCGCTCTTTGATGTCCTATGTTCTAGGCTGACATGAGTTTGAAAGTGGTTAATCCACACTTTGTTCCACTGTGTTCTTATTTGGGGCAGGGCATTTGGCATAAATTGGCTGTTGTGCCTGAAAATAATGCTATTAAAGCAGTGAACTTACAACAGTGACGCTGCAGACCCGACAGCTACGGTGCTTCACAGATTTATTAGACCGCCTGTAATAAAAGTGAAAAAATATTTTAGAAATCTGTCAAAAAAACTTGTGTACAACAAAAACTGAATTCATGTTTTTATAACCAAATTTGAGTCGGTGAACTGGACTTCTGTGCAACATCAAAAATAATCGAGCGAGCATAAAATCCAGCCACTAAAATGAATTTTTCTGTTCAGCAATGCAAGTAAATAATTAATTTGGCACCTTAATCAAAAATGTGCTTTACTGTTTTTTCAAATTTTTTGGTAGAACAGTAAATTTGAAAATTCATGGATAATAATTATATTTTAGCATTAATTAGAGTTTTGATTGAAGAACTTGTGATACTGGGGGATTAACCATTCTGGAAACAAAAATGATTTTGGTAATTACCAGTACTGTTAATTTAGGGCAGCTGTGGCATAAACCTTACCCTGGGTGGCAGCCTCATACATTTGTTAAGCACTAGATAATATAAAGTTATATGAAGATTCAGTCTTTTTTTTTCTCTTTAAAAAAAATTTTTTTTATTCATGTAATACAACACAAAAGTACTTTTTGAAGATGTGCGTATATCTTTACAGAACTATATTCATGCATCATTCTTTATTTCTGGATTATTTAAACCTCTGTTTAAGATGTATATTTCATCAGTCAACCAGTTTAGTCTGCATTTATAAAACTAAAACCCACTGCATCATTAATACACATAAAAGAAATAAATTACAGCAATGAGAAAAAGGGAAAAGAAGTACAGGAGATAGCCTGAGATCTGGTATTGTATCTTGATGAATCTGGTTTCAACTTCAGTCTCGCAGTAATTCTTTTCCATAATAAAGACAGCTTTTAGCTGATTCCTCCATGTTATTATACCAGGAGGTTTCAACCAAGAAGCTTTTAGTTTGTTTTTTGTGCAATTAGGAGCAGAGTTCTTAGTAGATATATCAGTTTCCCATATATTATATCATCCGGATGTATACCTAATATATAGAGTAGTGAATCTGAAGTAACGCCAAATCCCCAAATCAGTTTAATCTCTTAAAAAGCTTTTTGATCACGTCCGTCACACTTGTGTTCTTCTCATTCTCACCGCAAGATGGAGCCATAAGCCAAACAGTTTTTTATATTATCATCTGCACAAAAATGGGGCTTTGGGAAGACATAATAGCATTCAGATGCAACCATGATCTTGAATTTCTCAGTAATTGTGGGTGTGAAAACAAAAGGTATTTTTCCTTTCTTTTTTTTTAACTGGAAAAATATTTTTATGATCTGAGCAAAGCCATCAGAACGGTAGATGTCCACTTATCAACACGAGGAGTAGAGAGGAAAAGACTTTGTATTCCAGCAGATACCATTTTATATTTAACGTGTATTCATCTTGTTGGGGGATGATTTGCACACTCGTGCAGTTTAATGCCTCTGAAAAGGCAGATCAGATATGTGTGATGCTGGTATGTTGCAGCTCCCTGACGAGGCCCTCTGCTGTGTAAACAGACCCACTCCATCTGGGTAATAAACCCATGATTTTCTTTTATCTTCAGGAGATATAAACAGCCCAGAAAAGTGGTCTCTGTGAGAGCCATAAATCACCACTGAAGATGAGGTAATAAAGCACACATGGGGTGGGGGGGTGCCATACCACTGAAACAGCACAGGCTCCCTCTTCAAACACAGCTGATGATAGCAGTAGCTGATTTCAGTGCCCTGCAGTGCTGTACCAAGCACACACTCTCTGGGTTCCTGCTCTATTACTGGGAATATCATACTTTATTTAAAAAGATGAGTCCATATTTGTAAATCATATATATATATATATATATATATTTCTGTTCACCTAAACAGACATAACTGATGGAAATGGACTGAATATGGTGATTTATGCAGTCATCTTTTAACTGACTCATGAGCAGCCCTTGAACAATCCCCCAAAAACACAGTCTGGAGGACAAATTCTGGATCGCTCTGGTCAGGATAATATTTTCCTGGATCAAGACAGGAATTATTTCATGCTCGGCATCAGCGTGTTCTTATTTGCAGAACCTCACACTGTAAACAGCGCAGAAATCTGACCTGTGACCACGCTATCGGGATTAGAAATTAAGATCAGGCGTTTCCAGCAGTGCCTGTATAGTAAGTAGGTTAGGCAAGGGCCCACTCATTTAATGTCTCTCCTGCTCCTCTGTTTGCTCCTTTTGAAGACTAACATCTTTATTTATAAAGACACACGCAGCCAGCCTTGACCAGATGAAAAATTCCTCACTGAATTACAAGTTTGACTGCACCCGGGACCTTTCCACAATTACGTCATCACCCAAACCGCCAGTAACTCACCCACAGAGGAAGCATGACACAGACAAACAAAAGAGGAGAAAAGCAGCAGCTTAAAAGAGGAAGAAAATTCTGTTAATCTAATAAGAAAGATACAGAAAATCTGGCCAACTACCTTTTCTCTGTGGCCCTTATTTCACAGGCCAACTGTGCTCTGCTCAGGGATGGAGGTGTGTTTTCTTTGTTAGCTGTCAGGTGAAATGATCTTGCCAATGTCTGCATTTTCATTGCTTGTGAACCAGAGTACTTTGACATGTCTTTTTCTGGGCATTAGCTCAGGTACAAAAACCTGAGATTCCTTTTTTTAGTCACATTTCCCTTTTTTTTTTCTTTTCCCCTTTTTAGGTTGAACAGGAGGCCCAGAGGTGCTCTAAGTGATGAATCACCTCTTCCATTTTCTGCTCACCAGACCATCATCTGGTTAATTAGTTGTAATTGATGATGTCTACCCTGATGAATAACTGGTGAGGGGGGGGGGGCTTTCAGTGCTGAGAAAGCCAAACCTGTGAAACCTTAGCTTTTCAAAAAGAAAAGAAAAGAAGAAAAAGAGTGAATTTTCTCCTCCAACATGCTTTGAAATTCTCCTTCCATTTTCTCTTGCTTTGCTTTCACTCCGACGGCTGTAGGCTGGTTGGAATGTTTATTTTGGATGCACGGTTGAAAATGAGAAAGCAGCTGACCTTCAGCACCCTCTCAGAAGCCCCGTGTGCCTTAACTGACAGATACACAGCCACAGTGGCTGCTTTCATTTATAATTTGATCAATAAAGGCCGCATGTGTGTCAGCACACCAGACTGGGGCCAGTGCTAAGAGTGAAGCCTGTGAGGTCTCCGGTGGAGAGAAAATGTGCTTTTTCACTGAACATCTTCTTGCTTACTTGACAACTCTAAGTAGAAAAGAGATTTGAGAATCAGTGTAGCTAGTCGAGGAAGTGATGCCTTTTACTGGAAAAACTTTACAATTTGGGAAGCTCCAGTTGTGTGCCCAAAACTGTTACC
Source organism: Pterophyllum scalare (assembly GCA_024447675.2). NCBI lineage: Eukaryota > Metazoa > Chordata > Actinopteri > Cichliformes > Cichlidae > Pterophyllum > Pterophyllum scalare. The sequence goes on along the minus strand of JAMQGT020003165.1, from coordinate 25,957 downwards.
ATCTGTTATCATCCGATCACCTGAATGGATGTAGCAAGCATGACGTCACCCAAAGTGGCCATCTCCATGTTTTGTTTTTTTGGCCACACTTGAATGAGAGGGTGTGTTGCTAAGTCAGCTGTGCTTGAAAAAGGACCAGTATGAGCAGAGTCTGTCTGCACTCACCTGTCATATGAAGCACCCATGTCACTAATAAATTTGAAGCCTTTATACAGTTGAAAATGGATGAATTGGCCACCACACAGTTGTTGCTTTTGGACCAAGCCTCAAGTGGCCATTTAAGGAACTGCGCTTCTGTTTTGGCTACAGTGCTGATGGTTGCTGGTTGTCAAACCTAAGAAGAAAAGTAAAATAAAATAAAAATAAAATACCATAAAATGTTTACCACAAATGTGCTTTTGTTTGTTGGAGCTGAAATTAAAATTCTAATATTTCTACAGGCAATGTACATTCAAGTAACTCAGCGCAGCTTGTGCAAAATGGGATTAATCATTGGCTTTGCCACAGGCAAACATTTAGTTATTCAGGGAGAGAAAAACAAAGAGAGATCAGATCACATAAATAGGCTCCTGGAGCTGATCCATCCTGCAGGATAGGTAAAAACATGAGGTTTTGGCTACACAAGGAGCAGAAATGTCAGATTTGACCAGTTGAAATTAAAAAGAATCAGAACTGAGGACTTAGGGCTGAGGGTAATCTGATGACTGGCTCTAAAGCACACAAAATGACAGATTAAACAAACAAAGAAACAATAGGATAAATATGTTACCCAGAAATTGCCAAGGCGGCTTTTGCCCTACAAACTAATTACACCCATTTATTTTCTTAAATCAGGAAACAGAAATCACCTTTATAGACAGGTCTATAAGAAAAGTCAAGTATCTCTACACCTGCTTCAACACAATCCTAATTGAGCAATACAAACCACAACCTAATCCTCTGTGGTCTACAAGTGTCATCCAAACAAGGTTCATTAATTAGAAGAATTACACGCCTTGGAGAAAGTCAGGCACACACCAGCGATAGCGGATTGTTAAGTAAATAGATGATTTCAATTAGGGCAACACTTGCAAAAGAAGTACTGTTGTTGTCTCAATGTAAAGCCGCAGGCTTCTTGGGCAGCTAAGGCCCATTAGGTTCTGATGAAAGCGCGCTTGCAGCTGAGAATGTGTGCGTTTGGATGTTCAAGAACAGAGATGACTGGTTTCCGCTGTGCAGCCGCCCCAGGGCACGCAGCCAAACCCACAGAAGACCAGCCCAACATGACCCACCATCACACTGCAAATACTGTCTATTCAGTACAGGTAGAGACACACACACACACACACACACACACACACCACACACACATATGCACATGCACATGCACATGCACACAAGTTTCCACTGAGTGCTGTATTTCACCCCTGAGAGGTTAAGTTAAATCAATGTGTGGAATCAATGAGAGCATCACTGGATTTACAGTGCAAGAATATGAAATGTCAAACTGTAGATGTGGATTTGTGGCTCTATCAGTGGCACATTTCACTGGGTGAAGAGTCCCTAAAAGGTAGAAGTCTATAAAAGTCTCTGTGAATGGAATGCATTTCATTCTCAGACTCTGTATGTTTGCTGGGATGAAATAATATTTCCCTTGCATGGGGGGACAATTTGCTACTGATGGTACTTTGTTTATGACCTGTGGCTACATTTGTTAGAGTACAAATTTGCTTTTAAACCATTTTTCATGGCACCACCAGTGCAGCGGGTTGTGTTTTTATTAAGCATTGAGTCCATTTTACTATTTTCCTATCCAATTAGGATAAGCTGACATCACATGAGGATAGGAATACTTTCTAGACAGGTTGCCAGAATATCACGGACCACGCTTACTAATAATTTTGACATAAAGACTTGGATGACTTTAAATTCAGACAAAGCAAAATACAATAAAGAAGAGTTATTGTACTTTGGCCCTAAAAATCTTAGAGACATGGTGTCTAACCATATACTTACTTTGGATGTCATTACCTTAGCCTCCAGTAACACTGTGAGAAATCTTGGAGTCATTTTTGACCAAGATATGTCCTTCAATGCGCACATTAAACATATATGTAGGACTGCTTTCTTGCATTTCTACAATATCTCTAAGTGATGTGTGATGCCTAAAAACTTGTTCATTCATTCATTACCTCTAGGCTAATCACTAGTCATTATTAATCTCTGGCTCTCTTCTACAGTGTGTGTTTTGTCCTGCCTCCCTCCCCTCACCCCCAACTGGTTATGGCAGATGGCTGCACCACCTGAGCCTGGTTCTGCTGGAGGTTTCTTCCTGTTAAAAGGGAGTTTTTCCTTCCCACTGTTGTCAAATGCTTGCTCATAGGGGGTTGTCTGATTGTTGGGGTTTTCTCTCTAATATTGGATGGTCTTTGCCTTACAATATATTGATTATATTTCGGGCTACAGGGCTTCAGTTTAAAGAGGGTGTTGTTGTGATTTGGCACTATATAAATAAATAAAATGGAACTGAATTGAAAAATTTCTTTGGAGTGTGGGGGTGAACCTATGCACATCAAATGCAAACCCCACACAGAAAAGCTCCAGTCAACTAGCAGGTTAAAACCCTTGTTTTCCATTCAAAACCTGTGTCCATGTACTGAATTAAAGAAAACACTGTCTGTAAATGAAATATTCCAGCTCAGCTGTGGAAACACAGGCAGCCTCAAGATCTCACAGAGAACACAGGGCTGAGTTACAAATAGCAGCAATGCCCGACGAATATAAAAACAGCAACATAAATGAAACAAGCCCCGATAAGCCGACAGAATGGAGACTACATTCTTTCAAATTGTATTTACACAAGGATGTCTGCTATGGTCTCTGTTTATCTACAGGCTGGATGGACCTGAGGGGTGTTTCTCTGCAAGGACATCCTCAGGCACTGCCAGGGCTTGCCACTAGTTGATGTTGCTGCTGGGAGAATCTAAGTAGCCGGAACTTTGTTTGCTTTTCTCTAAACCATGTTGCTCTCTTTAATTTCCTGTTGATGAGACTCACAGATCTGATTTCCTGCTTATGCGGCACAGATAATCTTGTTGCCACTCCGCTGACTTTATCAGGGAAGAATTTCTTCCTTCTTTTAGACAGACTTTATCTCTAGACCCCCTAACTCTCTGTCATATGCCTATCATGTTTCATAATTTAGTTTTGACAGTTAATCATTTCATTTTTTTAACACCTACTACTAACAGCAAGATATTTTTATGCATTGAGTCTGACATTGCATGGTGCATGACGAAGGTTAAAGGGAAGAGAAGGAATTAAAAAAAGTAGAGAGATGGACAGGGAGGGGTCCTAAACAAGGAAAATATCTCTTCAAAGGTGGGGAATATTTTGGTCTGGGACCAATCTAAAGCATCTGTCAGGCCTTTCCTGTATCACGTCCTCTGCTAATACGCAAGACTTAACAAGCAGCTTGGAACTCCCCAAAGGAGCTGGCTTCTTTAGCGACACTTTTGAAATGATTTGTGCACTCTTTCCTTCATTTGTGTCATTTGTGTTCAAACCAAACGCTGACAGCAATTAGCGGGCAAAAGCCGACCCATTATGATGTCAGCATTAGCGGGGCAACAAAGTGCAAAGTCACGACTGACTGCTATCTACACACAGGAGCTCACCCATAGCTACAGATAGGGGAGCGCACAGCAGGCTTTGCAGTACATGCTTGAAATCTTTCTATTTGCGGGAGGATGGATGAGCTCGACCCCTGTGTACTTGACCTTGTTCCCCCCGAAGCAAGACTGGCACATTCCCCACTGGATCAGCATCTCTTAGAAAAGTTTCCTTTGGCTAAATGTTAAAAGAGAGACCACCTCTGAGGTGCAGCTTCATACATTTTAGCCTCACATGGAGAACTTTGTGTTGCTGTTGAGACAGTCCTTTAAAACTCTGAGTATGAGTAAAACAACATGTGGGTGTAAAGCCTCGGGACTCCGATGACTTCATGTTTTTCGTGTTCCTTGCTCAACATTGTTAGCAGGAACTTTTGCCAGCAAACGTCCAGCGTGATTTGTTGTTAAGGTCCCTTGTCTCCCTCACTTCACTGAGTTCATAAATATTTTTATGCTGAGGGTTATCATAGCATGACCTCATGAATAACTGGACAAAACATTCCTTCTCCTTCTGCAGAGAATACAAATCATTTGCATCTCTGTCTCCCTCTAAATGCTTTCCTTTCCTCTCATTAAAATCCTCCTCACTTCCTCTTTCTGTATTTCTTTGACTAGTTTTCCATTTCTGTCTTTCTTTCTCTCCACCCAGTCCGTAATTAAAGGGAAGTAAAAAAGAAGAAAAAAGAAAGGAACGCTCTAGAGCTGACAAGAAACCTTTTGGGCACATTTGCCAGCACATAGCTTTTAAGTGGGTCATAGAACTGAAACCCAGTGCGACTTTTTAGTGCTGAAAATGCCCCTCTGGAAGCAGAGAGCTCCAGGCCCAGACAGGGAATCCAACCAGAAGGTCAAACATCCCCTTAATCAGGACCTTCAAATCCCAGACACCTCGGGGAATGTGGTGCTGAATTTATTAGCGAGCTTTTAGCCTGGCTTGATCACCTGTGGGCTGGAACAGAAGTAGGTGGTTTTTTTGAGTCAGCCCGAACAGGAACTTGGTCCTGCTAGCTATTTATTTTCTCATTTTCTTATTCAGCACTGCAACTGGATAGGCCCACACGGCTGCTGCTGGCTAGAACTAACAGGCGTGTATTTCAGGCTGTTTATATTTGGTTGTGTATCCAGGGATACTTTTAAAACTTTCATGGCTGTTACATGAATACCTGATGAGTTTATACGTAGCAATTCCTCGCCACACATTCTCTTAAAGTCATTCCACGATGGTTTATTCTTTACAACTTAGCAACCTGTGGCTTTGCAAAAAAGAGGTATCGTTCGCATACGTTTTCCACACTTGTTTTAATTATTTCTGTGGTGTTGCATTTCAGTTCTTAGGGTTTATGAAAGGAAATACATTACAACTCAAGCTGCCAGTTAACCTTGGCTGCAGCCAGTAATTAGACTTGCCAGTGGAAATTGCACACCGGTTACTGACTCAGAGTTAGAAAGCACAGTGATGGTCTGGGTGAAATCCCAGAGAGAATGGTCCATGCTTTCTTTGGTTCTGCAGAATATAATAACATTGTTGTGTTGCACTGGTTTGGGTTCAGCTCTCTTGTTCAGAGGTTTACACACAGGAAGAGGCAAACAGTCATGTGGTCACCAGTGACCAGGGAATATTCATTCAGGGACTTGTAACAATGAAACTACAAAGTAAAGCGATTTGATGTTGCTCAGTTGCCTGACAGTTGGTTGCTAGAGGGTCTGGTTGAGTGGATAACTCTCTTGTGCATTTTTTGACCCTATCATATGTCTTCCTATTGGATCAGGTCACCTCTGAGTTGATTTGTGCTCCTTGGATGGTGCCTTTCTCCATTTGGAAATTAATTCCTCTGACTTGTGCATCCATGTGCTTGTAAGTTGGAATGTGGAGACTAATCTTGGTCATTCTGCTCAGACAGCAATTAATGGTTAAAATCTGATGCCATATGCAAATTCAAAGCTTGCGAAAGAATGGTCACATTTATCAAAACCTCCTTACCCTTACCCTCATATTTACATTCATTCTACACGTTTTTGCGTATGATGTCAACAACTTGGCAACTTATGTACAAACATTTTCTCTATCCAAGTTGCTGGAAAGCTTTGTCATTGCTGCAGGTTTCATGAAGATTTCACAGCCTGTCCTCGCTGAAAAAACGTAGATATTGGTTGTTTCTGCAGGCACGTTTTATGACTAATATCTACATTTTAGAATGAAATAAAGTGACATACGTTTGGACTGGAGGACATGTTGAGATTTCATGGTCTCTGTTCATCACATCACTGCTGAGTGCTGCAGGATAGACTTTTAGCTGCAAAAGGATACAGGCGCTTGTCAACCTTGCTTTTATGTAAAGTAGGAATATAAGCAGAATACAACCAATTAGCAACCGGCTGAGTTTGAGTCCCTTATTGCAAAGAAACATGTCACAGATGAGTCGTGGTCATTGGTGCAGACTGACTCAGACTGAGTGCAACATGTTGGCAATCTGTCATGGTGTGCGGTGTGGCAAACGGAAGTAGACCCCAAAAATGCAGGACTCACAGGCAGATGCAACGGATGGTGGTTTATTAATAAATTAAAAAAACATAAACAGAGCTGTACGGGTGCCAGAACTAACAGGGAACAGGCAGGACGACACACAGCAAAAGGGAGCATAGACAACAACACAACAACAGGCACAGAAAACACTGGACTTAAATACACCAGCGGATAATAAGGGAAAGTGGAAACAGCAGGTAACACAGCTGAACACAATGACACTGACGAGACCAGGGGAAGCAAACTAAACACAAAGCACGGGGAACACAAGACTGTCAAAATAAAACAGGAAGTGACCAGACAAGGTGACACGGGGAACTGGCACCCAGACACTGGACAGAGACGCAGACCTGACACAGGGAAACCCAAGGGACTAGAAATAAACAGAGGAATACAAAAGAGAACAAGTGAACATAATCACAAAAATAACTGAAACAGAACCAAGAGAACACAAAACACTGGGCCACCGGCCCAGGACCATGACAACAATCTGTCTGTGTTTATAAGTTAGATGGTGATTATTTGCACACCCTTGATAAGTGATTGATAAGAGTGATTACACACAGTCTGACATGGAGACAGGTTGCCTCCCACCAGAAAAAGCTGTTGCACACTCAACCTCTGAGTGACCAGCTAGTTGCCGCAACTGCTTGCAGTTGGTTGCCAACAGCAAAAAAAAAAAAGAAAAAAAAATTCAATGCGATCACTTTGGCAACCACTGATTTTTCCTTGTCGCACGGATGTTTCCATCCAGTTTTTACTCTGGTCGACTCAGCCATAATACGCGTTACTGAAAAATGTGTCCAGCTCTCATGTGTATGGTAAATATGAAGCTACAACTAAACAGATAACCTTAGCTTAACAGAAACAAGTATTCTAGCTCTAAGACCAGCTTTTAAGGCTCAGAACTAATCCCTTTACTCTTCCTCTTTTTTCCACCCTCTCTGTAAAATTAAGGAAAGTGGCTGCTAGTGGTAGATAAGAGAGCACTATTGATCCTCTTGTGGGACTCGTAGCAAGAAATGAATTAGCATAACTTTAAAATGTCCAAGTACTTCTTAAAAGCAGCAAGTAAAGTTGAATTTTCTTTTCTCTTTTTCTTCTTTTTTTCAGCCCCCGATCTTCTGATAAACTTTCATCCCCTTTAAATGACTTCCTCAGCATTTCAACTATTTATGGTTCACATGAAATATTGGGGTTATGAGACACACTGGACTGAAGTGAAAGTAAAAAAAACAGCCCACACATGATTCAAATCCTGCCTCTTCCATTTTATTGGAAATGTTTTGGCAAATGACTAGCGTGGGTCACAGTTTTTCTCAAATGGAGTCTGACTTAGACTGTGGTAGAGTGCTCTGAGCAGAGAGGAGGAGGAGTGGGAGGAAAGAGTGCTGTGGGAGATGGTAAAAAATAGAGAAGCACAATACTTTCCTATTCATGCTAGCTGGCACACAGGTGGCCAGGAAATAGCACAGGGAAAGTGTTGCCGAACGCACACCCATTTCACTCAGTTAGCTATCACATCCTTGTGCACTTTGTGTGTGTGTGTGTTTTCAGCAACACACTCACAGTCTGTCATCCTGGTTTTGACCTACACCCAACTGTAGAGAGTGTGTTTCTTGGTTCATGGGTGCAGCTTTAAGTAAAAGAAAAAAGAAAAAGCTAAACCAGCTCAGTGCCTGTGTGATTTTACAGGGGCACAGTAGAGGATGTGGTTTTCATTCCAAATTTGAATTTGGCCTTGATTGAGCAAAAGAAAACTGAATCAAATTTGAAGCCCTGATCCGGGGGGGTGGGGTCATTCTCCGTGATAGTCCTGTCACTTATTTCCTTGACTGGAAAAGGGAAGAAAGGGGCACTCCCATGGCAACTCATACTGGTAACATCTGTTTCAGCATAATGTTGAGGAAATCTTTTTGTATTCATCTGCCATAACATAATCTAGATAAACTGCCTATCATCAAAGACAACTTAGCCTGTCTGCATTGATGTATCTCATATAATTTTTGGCGCAGCCGTTGCTGTGACTTGTCTGATCAGAGACATTTTTCCACATTTTACAGTGGTTTGTTTGAAGGCACAAGCATGACAATTGGTCGAGTGGAAATCTGAGTCAAAAGAAATTACATTCTTCATCGGGCCCTCCTCTTCTTCTGGAAAGCACTGGGACAGAAACCAAGAAAGACAACATCAGGGCTGATAAGATGCTTGGCTGCCTGCCCTGTGAACGCATACACACACACACACACACACACACACACACACACACACACACACACACACAAAGCATCAGGTTTCAGACATCCTCACGTGCAAATTTTGACATATCAGTTTTGGAAATACCCACCGGGCCCTGCCTGTCTGAGTTCACTGTGTGTTGGGTAGGTCAGCTTAGAAGGAAGACGTGAAGGATTAATCAGGAAGTTGTTGAGAGGCAGATTTAGCACCCTGTGTCCAGTTAGTCATCCTTCCCAGTCTGGGCTAACTCCATGCCCACTTTCTCTACACATCTGTAAAAACTTAAGACTCAGTGGGCTGGATCACAGAGACAGAGCTGCGCTTTGTCAGACCTCAGACTCTGCCAGCCCTCAACCTAAATGGATTAGAGACTCTGTTAGAGAGCACTAGAGGAGGACTGAGTTCACTGATCCCAACCAGCAGTCCTAGCCCCTTTAGTTCATCAGAGCGCAGTATCAGCCACTCAGGACTGCTCTCCATTCCACTTAAAGGCTTTTATTAAGAGCACTGGAGAGTAGAGTTGATGCAGTCAGCAGAACCACGGGTATGAGAGCAGGACAAAGGATTAAAAAAGGTAGAGAAGTTGGTGAAAACAGACAACATAAAGACCTCTCTTCAGTAGATGCCATGTTGTCTTCCTACCTCTTCCTCCTTTTCTCTCTCTTTTTGTCACCTTCCCTCTGCGTTCTCCTTGTTTTTGCCTGCAGGCCTCTCGCCAGGCTGCCTCATAATGGCATGTGTTTTGATTGGTGCAGCAGGGGGAAGCAGGGCATTGTCTGGACAGGATCTAGGCTGAGATCAGTAGATAGATTGGATGGTGGTTTAGGGCAGTACTCAAACTACCGTCATCTTTGTTTTAGTTGGACCTTGCAAACACTTAGCTAATCCTCGAAAAGAGCCAGACTTTCAGGAAATAGGAACTTATGAAAACAAGTCCGGCATGATTATTATTGTTATTATTATATCATTCATTAGAGATATGTTACTAGTAAGTATGTGCTGAGATATTATCAGACATCTCGCGTTCATTTTGAGTACTTTGACAAGAAATTAAATCAGCAGCAAGTATTGACATGGTATCAGATGTTTTCTTCCCATTTGCTCGAAAAAAAAATAGAGAAAGTTTTGAACTTCACGTTTACCTCCATGGCATCTGTTGTCTGAGCATCCTGAACGCTGACTTCATGGTTGGCTGTGGCCCACCCCAGTGTTATAATTGTCAGGAATTCACAAGCCTGGCTGCCTCTCGTTGTGCTAAGGTCGGCTGACGCTGAACGGATGCGGACAACTGATTTATGTTTTCTGGCAAAAAATAACATAAAATAGACAATTAATTCCTGGCGACAAGCACAAATTACAACATGCTTGGGTTGCTGTGGTAGGATGTATGAACTGAAATAGCTGCTCTGTCAGTGCCATGAATCTGCTATAATATAGAGGGACCAGTAGCCAGTGTAATGCAGAGTGGGAATGGTAACACCTCCCATACAGTCTGGAGAGAAGTCTAACATTTTCAGGGCTTCTGTGTGGATTTACATTAAGAACAAACACAGATTCATCTCAGGCTTGTGTGATGCACGCAGAAAGCTTTAGTGCATACTTGTAGTATTTGTGAATTCTGGTACTTGATTTGATTCCATTGTCTTTCTAGGGAAGTTGACTTGCTAGAAGTGAGTTCTGGTTTTACTGTTTTGTCGTCTCCCAGAGTTTCCCTGCCTATATCTTGCTTTCTTGTGGGTCTTGCTTCAGTTTTTGCTCGCTGTCCATCTCATTAGCTTCACCTGTGTCTACATGCACCTGTGTCTCCTGACCATATAGAAAGGTTGTCCAATCAGAAGCCCCACTGGAAACAATAACATCACAGTCTGATGTCAAAAAATAAGATAAGACAAAATCTTTGTTTTGCACATTTAAATACATAAACTGATTTTCTGAATGTCTTCACCAGCAAAGGAACTCTGTTTTCAGTGACCTAAAATGCTGTTTGCATGCAGACAAAAGGCTGTTTTCTGAAATACGCCCGTACGTGCGGACATTGCCATGGTTCTGCCTCCTCCTTTTTCTTTGTCAGATCCTGCTGGTAATTTCCCTGCTCATGTGGTTTCTGGAGTCCTTGTTTGTGGCTTCTTATACACTTTGGATTTTGTGCTTTAGCAAAATAAAGTTGTCTCGGTCTTCTCCACATCATCCCATTTAGAGATATTAAACTAACAAGTCTACAAAAATCTACAATTAGGAAGTTTTGAGGTCTGTAAAGCAGCCTTGTTTATGTACATGCTGAGAAGTCTTGGAGAAGAAGTTGAATATATGCACCAACTGGAAGACTGTTTAATGATTTAAGTGACTTTGAGTGTTGTATGGGGCAGTGAGAGGCAACTCTCTGGGTGAAAATTCCTTGTTGATGCCAGAGGTCAGAGGAGAATGACCAGATTGCTTTGAGCTGATAGGAAGGCAAGCGTAACTCAAATAACCACATGTTACAGCCGAGGTATGCAGGAGATCATCTCTGAATGTACAACAGAACTTCGAAGCAGATGGGCTACAGCAGCAGAACACAACACTGGGTGCTGCTCCTGCTAAGAAGAGGAAACTGGGGCTATAATTCACATGGGCTCACGTTGGATGGTCTCAAATTCTGCTGCAACATTTGGATGGTAGGATCAGAATTTGGTGTTAAACATGGAAGGATGCATTGATCAATGAATCAGGCTGCTGCTGGTGGTGTAATGGTGTGGTGGATATTTTCTTGGCACACTTTGGGCTCCTTAGTAATAACATATCACAGCCTACCAGAGTATTGTTGCTGATTATGTCCATCACTTACCACAGAGTAACATCTACTGACTGCTGCTTCCAGCAGGATAATTTACCTTGCCACAAAGCTCAAATCATCTCAAAATGGTTCCTTGAACATGACCCTAAGTTCACTGTACTATGGCCTCCACAGTCGTCAGATCGCAACCCAAGTAGAGCACCTTGTGGTGGAATGGGAGATGCACATCGCAGATGTGCAGCTAATAAATCTGCAGGAAGTGTCTAATGCTATGATGTCAATATGGACCAAAATCTCTGAGGAATATTTCCAGCACTTTGTTGAATCTGTGCGATGAAGAACTAACAAAGATCTGAAGGCATAAAGGGGTCCAACCCAGTACTAGCAAGTTGTACCAGCTGCTATAGTAGTGTAAAGGAAGCATCGACTGGAGACAACTCGCCCATCACTGGGGGTGAGGTCACTGAGGTAGTTAAACAACTCCTTGGTGGCAGGGCCTCTGGGATGGATGAGATTTGCCCTGAGTTCCTGAAGGCTCTGGATGTTGTAGGGCTGTCCTGGCTGACATACCTTGCATGGAGAACTGGGGCAGTGCCTCTGGTTTGGCAGACTCAGGTGGTGGTTCCCATCTTTAAGAAGGGGGACTGGAGGGTGTGCTCCAACTATCGGGCGATCACACTTCTCCCCGTGAGGGTTTATGCCAGTGTGCTGGCAAGGAGAGTTCATTCATTAGTTGAACCTAAGATTCAAGAGGAACGATGTGGTTTTCGTACTGGTCGTGGAACGCCGGGCCAGCTTTTTATCCTCTCACGGACATTCAAGTGTGTGTGGGAGTTTGCCCATTCAGTCTACATGTGTTTTGTGGATCTGGAGAAGGCATTCTGTGGGAGTGCTGTGGGAGTAGGTAGTGAGCTTTAGGTAGTGACCAAAAAAATGAGATCATGGATACAAGTGATGAAAATGAGCATCCTCTGAAGAGTGGCTGGTCTCTCACTTAGAGATAGGGAGAAGAGTGCAGTCAGAGCAGAGCTTATACTCCTCCACATTGAAAGGAGCCAGTTGAGATGGTTCAGGGATCTGACTAGGATGCCTCCTGGGTGAGGTGTTCTGGGCATGTGCTATTGGGAGAACACCCCAGAGCAGACCCGGGACATGCTGGAGAGATTATGTCTCTTGGCTAGCCTGAAAATGCCTCAGTGTTCCCCCAGATAAGCTGGAAGAGGTTGTTGGGGAGAGGGAGGTCTGGGTTCCTCTGCTTAGGCTGCGACCCTGCCCCAGATAAGTGGACAAAAATGGATGGCTGGATGGATGATGTAGTAGTGTATTTCTTAAAGTATTGTTTTTAATTGCATTTTTTCACTGCCTTTCAACACCTTGTATAAATAACGGTTTTTGTTGGTGTTGTGGAAATACTGAATCTTTTATTTTTTGTTGAAAACGTTTACCTATTTTGAGCTGCTTCACAAACATGGTCTTCAAGCGAGGGAGAGAGATCTACTGTAATTAACTGTGAATGGGAGCTGGCAGTGCAGCTTAGCAGTGCTTTCTGAGATAAAGAGTCAAAGGGCAAGCAGTGATATTCCAGAAGAAAATTGAAAAAAGTTCAAATGTCCTCTGCAAAGTGAGCAACACCCAGGTGAAAGCCAAATGGAGCACAGAGCTGTTTACTACTCCGCTCTGTGAGTGGGGATGAATTCCAGCACAGATAGAGAACCACAATCCTAGCTGGTCTTGCCAGCTCAGGCTGCACCAGTGTTATTATCCAACATTTGAAGCAGCATTCCTAAAAGACTTCACAAAGCTTTTCTGTACCAGGAGAAAAAAAAAATCTGGAATACAAAAAATGACCTCTGAGTGGTGGACTGACTGATAGTCATCCTTTGAGCACACACACACACACACAAACACATGCACGCACGCACGTACTGTAGCAGCTTAAGGAGCTGTGTCAACTGAGTGAACATGATGTGTTGTCCTCATCTCTTCCAGCCCGTCAGCATTCATCTTGTCTCAAATACACACCGTACACCAGTCAGAGTGACAATCTGTCCCAAAGGACAAGCTCACAGACATTAGAATATGTGCCCAGTTTGTAAAATGACTCGCTCTCCTTCAGGGGTGGACTCCACATCGCTCATCTTCTGTGGGATTCACGGCCTGAGAGGCTTTCCGTGGCGTGTCATTTCCTCCCTGGAATCTGTGGATTAGTCATATCACTTTGTATTGTCCTTGCCAGGCAGTGAACCACTTGGCTGCAGATCATCTTTGTCCTGCTTTTTATGGCCAGTGGTGCCACAGTCCAAACATGCCCACTACTGTCAAGAACATTTGTCTCTTTGCTTTTCTTTATTCCTTTCCCATTTAACTGTTGGAAAATTAAATTGTGAAATTTGAGTGTATTGGAACTGTCATTCATTTCAAAATTCCCAGGTTTTGAATGGCATTTGGCTGAGGGCTTTATTGTGTGGCCAAAGGCAGAATTTTCTTATCCAACAATCTTTCAAACCCCTATGTGGTATTGGCTAAGTCATTTAAAAAAAAGAAGAAAGCATTTATTTGCTCATTTGATGGTAAGTTCAACTTACTATTATGTGTAGCTAAAACTGGAATGTGTTAATAAGAAAATTGTTTCCCTGACACTTTCTTTAAGCCCACTGAACCTTTTCTGCAAGGTTTACCTCAGGCTCAAGTTTGCCTCTGGTTGGATGAAAAAAGAAAAAAAAAAGTGGGGAAGAAGAAGAAGAAAATAGTTTTCCATCCAGCTCCAAGGCAGCCCCTGGATCTGAATGTGGAAGTTTTAATGGAAGTCAGATGTGCTCTTAATCAAAGGAACATGGTGGGAAATGTTACTGAGCTTAAGCAAAAAGAAATGCAACTACAGGAACTGCGATAAGACTCAAATGACAATAACACACGACACTTTCTTGATGTCAGAGCCAGCTAACAAATTCACTGCAGTCTTAAAGTTGATTTTACCTCCACTGTGAACACGGTTGTAAGAGTCATTTATGAGGTGTTGTACATGTAAAGACAAAACCGCTCATAAACCAGGGACAGACTCTGGATCTTGTTGTAGTGGTTGCAGAATTTGCGGTCATGCAAATTAGCAATGCACATTAATTTTCTTAATATACCTAAGTATACAAAGCAGCTTATAGAAATATGTTTCAAATGATGATAAGCCACATTGCTATGGTATGAAAATGCTTCACAGTTTGCATAAAAGCCTCACATTAAAGATAAGTATACATGGAAGTGTGTATGCATACCCTCAGCCCCAGGAGGATACAGTAACTTTTTCAACACTACAAACATGGTCAAGAGGTCCAGTTTTGGGACTAGCTGAGATGAAGCCTTTCAGACCGCTAAGAGCTACAGCTGTCTGTAAGAGCAACATAGACTATATTTAAAAGATGGAAGCAGCTAGTAGGGGGGTGACTCCTTTAGTTGCAAAATAACAAACTGTGTAAAAGTCATTGAGCCTGCTGCTCACGTGATCTATGACCTCAAATAAACAGTTGGTGAGTTTATGGTTTCAGTTGATTGTTTCATGTCTTCTTGAATATAATGTGATGGTTATTTATTTATTTTTAAATATGGTCCCCATTAGAGTAAAAAAGAAAAAAAAGAGGGATTACAGCAGATTCCATTAATCATTCTTTGAGGGCAGGCCAACTTTGTGGCTGACGAGTCATCATGCACAGCAACATCACTATGCAGCATGGCTCCATGGATAAAGACCTGGATCCTGTTTAGATAGGGCAGCCTCATTCTAACACAAACAGGATACATGTGACTACACTAATAAGACATAATACCATCTACAATTACTACTACTTGTCAAGGTTGCTGCAGCAGACAGGGCAGAGAGGACCTCGGTGCAGGACACAAGGTGAGAGCTGTATTTGTACTTAACTTGTATTGTACAAACTTAGAGGGACAGGGCTGGTTTGTGACCAGCTACATGAAAACTCGAAAACTGGAAACTTGAAACTCGAAATTCAAAATATAGAGCACACAGCAGGAGCGACAGAGACGCTACACTGACAAGGACTCGACAAAGGACAAAGACAAAAGCTGACAATAAATACACAAGGGATGACAAGGGAAACAGGCAACAGGTGAGGGGCACAACTGAACATAATTACACGGGGAGAAAAACTAAACACAAAGCACAAGGAACACGAGACCATCAAAATAAAACAGGAAGTGACCAATCATAACACACGCAGACTTAACACAGAAGGAATCTAAGCATATAACTAAAGACCTACTTAAACACAGGCTGACAACACATGGAAGATAGGCACAAGACAAGGGGGGACAACACAGGGAGAACTAAACTAGAGCTAAGGGAGAGGGAACCTAAACACCGCACAAGGAAACAACGGGAGGGGAAACTAAACACAGAAGGGCCAAAACACAGGAACAAAACAGACACAGGACCACGAACAAAGGGAAACCTGAATAGCATACAAATAAATAAATGAACAGAACACCCAAACAACAAACCGAGAAACTAAATTGTAAGAAGAACTAGTGAACAACCGAAAAAGTAAAACAAAACAAAACTACACAAAAGGAACTAAACACACTGGGCCACCGGCCTAGAACCATGACACTACTAGAGCCACCTAAATCCTACTCACTGGCCAATTACATGTCACAGTACTTGAATCACAGACTGTATTTAACACAAACATGCAGCTACTGTGATGTTTTGGCCATGGCCATTGTGTCTCTTTGTCATTTTGAAACCAGAAATTATTATATTTGGATAAGAGGGTCAAATAGTAAGTTATCAGCTAATTTTAGCAAGCTTGGATAGCTACATCCATAGACTGTATGGACGCATTATCCCAACACAATTTCAGTTTGAATCAGTTCAATTTTATTTGTATAGAGCCAAATCACAACAAACAGTTGCCACAAGGTCTCAAGGCACAGATACCAGCTAATCAGTGTGAAGTATTAATCAAATAAAATGCTTGAATTTCATTCAGCAAAAACTGTGGCACAGACTTCTTGTTTGGGCTGCACATTTGAAGTGCGCAGCTGCCTGTATTATTTGTCAGACAACTGCATTAAAAGTTCTCCAAAATGCACCAACAGAATAATGAAAGTTGGGAAGTCAACTTTGGTGACTCCATTTATCTGAGGCAACACCTATGCAACAGCTGGACGGAACAGCCACCAGTGCTGGTACCCACCTATTACCAAATGATCACACCCTGATAACTCATAACTTTAAGCCTACTCCACATCAGGAGATTTTAACATTGGATCATCTCACTTTTGAAGCCTCCCACAAGTTGCCATTTGAGGGACTGTAGCTTTCTCCTGACATCTGACTAAAACGAGTTTGTAACTCTTTTTATTATGCATGCTTAACAGTTAATTTGGAAATATAAGAACACTGAGGTGTTTTTTTTTTTAATCAAAGTGTGCACATGTGGCTATTTGCGGCGCACCACATACACATTATATTTATTGAACTTGTGAAAATACCAGCAATAATGATTAGGAGATTAATTTTTGG
The DNA here is from genome assembly GCA_024447675.2 of Pterophyllum scalare. Lineage (NCBI taxonomy): Eukaryota > Metazoa > Chordata > Actinopteri > Cichliformes > Cichlidae > Pterophyllum > Pterophyllum scalare. The sequence goes on along the minus strand of JAMQGT020003165.1, from coordinate 9,233 downwards.
CCAGAATTACCCACAACTTTATTGCTTTGGCTCCTATGACATTGTTTTCAGCCACTGCAGATTCTGAGTTTTCAGATTTAGTCACTGGATTTCAGAAGCAAGACTAACAACTAGATTTTGGCAAAGGCTTCATTTACATTGACAGCATCTGTTTACCATTAACTCGTGTGTATTTTCAATGTAACGATTTTCTCTCCACAAAAGAAACTGTCACTGCTGCTCAGCATGATTTTGTGCTGATGCTGCACATGTCGCTGACACTCTGGTAATACCACAGAATGGCTTACTGTATGCTGTGACAATGGCATACCGTCTATCTAATCAGGCACTGCGCCGACCCTTCTCTGTCCTCTTCTCTCTCCTTCTGTTTTTCAATTGTGCATCCTGCTCGTTATGGAGTATACATGTGGCGTTAGTGCACAAGCACACCCAGAGCACACCGATCACCAGCCAGAGAAAACTGAAGGGATGATGTCATATGCCGATACAGGTTAAGTTCACAGCAGAGGAACAAACCCAGCTATTCGTCTTTGTCAAACCACAAGCGCCCTTTCCTTTGCCTGTAGACTAAACATGCTCACTCACAGAAAGGCATGCATTGTACAGCATTCACTTGTGAGTGCACCAAATTAAAGTCAAACACATGCAGAGAAAAAAGAGAGCACCTTTTAAGACTAACGCATGTGTAAAGCAGGCAGGCAGAGTGACAGAAACACACAAACTAGGGGGGAATGTCAAACATCCAGTCGCCTATAAAGTGTATCTACTGCCAGTATGTGGGGTCCCTCTCTTCTGTGGTGACTTACTGTTTCTGCAGCTTGAACTCTCACAGATAACTCTCACAGACAGGCAAACCGCAGAGTTCTGGCAGCTATGGCTTAAACCTACATTAGCATAAAATAACCCTAGGTCATGCACAAAAAACTCATGGGAAAGTAGTGCTAAGTTATTGGGTCCCTCTCACTGTTCAAGCCTTGGCTCCATTATAAACGGACATTTCCACTGCACTCATTTTCTTAACCAAGCTGGCTCAGCCCACAGAGAATATCTGTGGTTTAGTGATTACTAGTACAGCAGGAATGGGGAAAAAAAAAAAGTCAAAATAAATACAAAAGTGAACGAAAGAAAGCATTACAAAAAGTGGGGATGATGTAGGAAGCCTGTCAAAGCTTGTTTTGTCTATTTACAACACAGTCAGTTGCTGCTGTCTGGAATGCCTGGTTGTGACTAGAGTAATAATCAAGAAGGCTGCAGGCTGTGGGTTTCACACAAGCGCTTGCATAAACTATATTTCTCCTTGTGAATGGGGTAAAAGCTTAAACCAATCTTGTGCAGGATGGTTCAGAAAAAAAAAGAGACTCTGGAGTCTGTTTTTATTTAGCGCACGCTGCATGTCTAAGCACGGAAGGGCCACAGTGGTATCATCCAGGTGGGTGGCTGCTAACAGCAGTGGATGAGAGGTTTACTCGAGGCATAGATGGGTTTTCCATTACAAATGGTATCAGGTGGAAAAACATGTTTTCTTGATTGGTCATTGTAAAGAACCTTTTTTTTCTCAAACCCATATGCTGGCCAGATGGGATAAAACTCACTAACTTCTATTCGCAGGCAGTTATAAACAACTTGGATGTCCTAAGGTGCAACCTCCTATTAACAATAACAAATGAGTTTACTTTAAAATAGGAAAGAGCACTTCCACTGCACGCTGTGTGAATAATTTGGGTATTGATTCCACATTGCCCTGCCTTGCTAAGTGCCCGTCAGGGGTCAAGTGGAAGAGCGTGCATAGTAGAGGAGCTGGTATTTATGGGAAGAGGGGATGATGTCAGAACTGCAGGGTGTTCTCCAGACATTTAGGCCACAGCTGCTTTCAGCACAGGGCAGCACCCATACACCTGAGGAATCATTTAACAGTTCTGGTAATGGTGTGTATGCGTGTGCTAGCAAGTACATATGTTTTCACACGCCTACGGGGCGCAGAGTGAAGCTCCAGTCATCTGAATCACCGTGGCCAGCATCTGAGACAGCTCACAAAGTGGTAAAAAAGTGGTGCACCAGCTTCTGAGACTTAATGTTCATCTACATTGTGCTTTCTCAGACTGAATCACCCACCTGTGGTATTAAAGAATGTTTTTGGTCCTGTCTGGTATGTAGTTTCCCATGAAAGCGATTTTAAGAGCTATGCATCATTAACAGAGTCACAGTTGATGGAGAAGAACCAAAAAAAAAAAAAAGCTTTAGTGGCCTTTTTAAATTCTATGAAAAGAGGAAGAGAAGAAGAAGAAGAAGAAGAAGAAAAAAAACCAGGACTAAAAATCTGTCATCTTGAAAGAGGCCCTGTGTGGATGTGATTCTCATTATAAACCAGAAGACTTTGAAAGATGCTGTGCTTACACTGTTTCCACCAGTGGCACATAAGAAAAACATTAATTTGTCACGGTGTTGCTGTGGGGCAATACATCTAATCCCATACCCATCCCATTACAATATACACTTGATTATAGTCTGCATAAATGTGACCACAACTTTTACAACCCAGGATGCTGTAAGGAGAGGCTAGATGTCTCGCTCACTCAGGAAATAAAACCACAGAAGAACTGTTGTCCTGTCCAGGGTGTACCCTGCCACTCACCTTATGACAGCTGGGATAAGATCCAGCCCCTCATGACCCTCTATTGGATAAGCAGAAGAAAATGAATGGGTGAATGGATGGAAATTAATTAGTCATAATTAGATAAAATTATTTCACACAGCTTGAAATATTTAGACATTTTGTCTCAGGTTTCAAGAGGCCACTACACCAAACCTTACCAGGCCCAATCAAAGCTAGGTGTAATTAACAGCACCTTGCTCCATTAGGCCAGCTCTGGCTTTTTAATATGCCTTTTGTTTTCTATATGAAACGACAAGTAAACACAGGTGTTAGCAATCATGTTAATTAAGGCTCACTGTGTGTTTTCATAGTGTTTTCTCTTTAGTGCCTAGTTACATTTACATTTTGATTTTCATGCTTTTCCTTAGGATCTTGAGCCATTCTCTCTTAGTTCCCAGCCCTGTTTGCATCAGTTTCTTTTTTCCTTTTTCTCTTCCTTCTGTTTTCCCCTCCGTTCAGTTATTCATGTCCCTGCATTTCCCCCATGAATGACTTATTTCCTGTTTTACTTTGTTAACTTGTCTCCTGTGCCTTAGTGTGAGTTTTATCCATGTCATGTCTGTGACTGATTCTCTTCATCTCTGTCTTGTTTCTTAGCTATTTCAACTTCCCCTAATTATCCTTTGAGTATATCTATACAGCCTTGTCTTCCCCTTGTTCTTTGTTAAAATGTCTGCATTCCTCTCTGTGTTTCTCCCCTGTGAGCTGCCTGTTAATCCGTGGGATTTTTGGTTTGTTTTCCCTGTGTGGGTTTTTGTATTCTTGGGCTTAAGCTACTGACCTAATAAAGGTTAGGGATTTTTTTTTGTTATATCTGCCTTCAAGTCCTGCATTTGAGTCCTTAATGTGCACACTTGTGACAGATTACCCACTGTTTCCTATCAAAAATATCAGCTGTGGAAAAGATCTATTTTAAAGACCATCCAGCTGGAATCGCCATCCTTCTAAGACTCATTAAAATGCCAACTCCAGCTTACACTCTCTCTCTCTGTGCTATAATCTCCTAATACACAAATTTAATTTGTCAGTGTGTACAGATGTGTATATTTAGAATATAATATTTAGCATCTTAGCCTGCTAATGCGTGCAATTTATCTCTTCAAAACTGTTGTCAGTCAAACAAAAGAACTGTATCTTGAAGAGGCAACGATGCCTCGCAATGCTTACACAACCAGTGAACTGTGACTGGCATTGCCAGAAGTCCAGAGGATACCGAGCACCACGGAGGCTGATTACTCTCAGCATGAGTCGACAGTAATATCCCCTTCCAAAATACTAAGGCACATAAAGCTGATTAGCCATCTAATGAATCAGATTAACCAAATAGATAACTTCAGATGAAATAATAGACCATGAGCCAACAGTTGCAAACAGCAATAATCACTGTCAACCCCCCCTCTTTTACCCTTTAGGTAAAACCAAGCCCAGTGGAACCAGTTTACTTTCATTCATAATGCAATACCCTACTCATTTTCTCTCTATGCATAATAAATAAATGACTTTGTTGCTATTGGCTCCTCTCGCTCACTGATTAGTGTAGTCTGTACAATTAGACCTGTTCCATGTTTCCGTGGAAACCACCATAAGAAACATTAGCCTCATGCCGACCCATAAAAATCAAATGAATCAAAATGAAGGAGTCCATGCACGTACACACAAAATCCAAACCCTGAAGTGATGGCCGATGCTTTGGTCTGTCATCTGGCTCCAGCACCCCCTCCAGGATTCTGTTAGTTTGTAGCAGTCCCATAAAACCTGGAAATCTCATCCCTGGTTGCAGATTGATGTTTACCCTGCTTTACTTTGTGTGTGAACTCTCATGAATGTGTCAAATCTTTCCCTTACATACAAGTGTGATCGAGTTGCCTGCAGCTTTTACAGAGGAAATTCTTTCCTAAGACTTTCTGGATTTTGACTTGGGGATTTTTTTTTTTTTTTTACTGGTGCAAACCATGATTGAATAAGTCATTGTGGTGAGATGGACCAATCTGCAAATCTGGACTGCAAAAGAGGGGGTTCCCACTGCTTGTGGGTAACTTCACGACACAAGACTCTTCATCATAAATACTTGTCAATATGTACTACTTTTCATGCACGACACGTACCATGTTTAATTACACTGGCTAACACATATTAGGGCCCTGCAGCTTCTCTTCTGTTGTTAATACTTGGATAAGTAGAAAACTTTAATTCATCATTGTTCAAAAAGGAAGTGAGAAGCTGGTAAAGTGGGAAATGCTGCTCATTATCAGTCCCTGGCTTATTTTTTCAGGCTGTTGGGGCAGCTGTCTGTGCTGCTGTTTGTCCCAACTGTCAGAGCTTCGAAGGGTTCTTGTCAGCCGTGGCTATCTCCTGTGGTCACTCGAGCCTGGCTGAAGAAGATAAATAGCCACCTCCACCCTCCTGTGAAACAGTTTCACCATGACCCATCTATCAGCCTCCTCGGACCCGTTTAGCACTTTCTCTTTAATGGGAAAAAAAAATGTCCTTGCCAGTATCTTCACTCGGTTTAGAGTAATGGGATCTACCACAGGCCGGTGAGAGACCATTAAACCTGTGGAGTGACAGTGATGAAGAAAGTGGAGACTGCATAAATGTGAACAGCAGGAACACCTATAACGGCCTGACTTACCGGTTTGGCAAACCTTCAGGCACAGCCTGGCAGCTTAAATGACACTGAGCTTCAGTTTCTGCTCTTTGATCACATTTCTCCATGAATGAGTCTCATAGCCTGATTTTGACTTATGAATGAAGTCATTCTAGATTATGCCTCTCTTTTGGATCATATTATCATAGCCATTTAACACGAGTGTTTTTGCAGCTGCCCATATTCGTACATTAACTCTGAAAATCTTGTTACAGTACGTTATTCCCAGGTGAGAGAATGGAACCTTCTCTGGTGGATTACTTTCCACTGAGAAAGGTAGAAAAGGGCAAAGAAAAATCTGAACCAACAAAGCCTACAGTGTGCTGTGAACGCACAGAACGGAAAATGATTCGACATAGTCTCTCAATTCGCAGAGTAAAAAAAAAAAAGTGAGAAAGACATGTAGAGCGCAGATGGCAGGAGGAATGTAGGTATGAATTTAATTACTTCCAGACACAATGCAAGCAGCAGAGGGAGGTACAAGGTGCTGTAGCTGCACCCTGGGAGACGTCTGATGGGGATGAATATTATTATAAGTCACCTCAGTATGTTTGGCCTGAAATTAAACGTGACAAAGGCATGAGCAGCGCCATCAATCTGAGCACTTACCCATAATCTCAGCTCAAAGTGTTAATTGTTCAAAATCAGGTCAAGCCGAGGTAAAAAAAGAAAATTGGAAGTCGCTCCATGAATGATTTTTTTGGTTTGATCGACATCAGCATGAAACACCGAGGCAGTGCGATGACAGCTTGCTGCCGGTGTCACCATAAATGACAGATCCAGGAATGGCTTCCATCTACTCTTCATAAATCCATCACTAAGTTTTTATGAAAAGCACTTCCTAAGTTTGCTGTGAGTAGTTCCATTTATGTGATTTACTGAACTGACTTTAAGTTAAAGAACTGTTTTAGTTTTCTCACCCTGTCATAATGTGCAAATCAGTGGCTATAGGAAACATCTGAAATGCTGTGCAATCAGAAGCAATGAATAATGAAAGGAGGAAGTCTCTGTAGCACCACTAAACTATATGTTTCACATTGTATATGTACAGCCTGTGTGGTCTGAGCTGTTTTAATTTAGTGTTGAGTAAATCATAATTTAGTAAACAGTATAACTCAGTTTCAAACAGTTACTGTAACCTTAACTCCTTCCATTTTTCTACTGTAATTTGCATAAAATGTTTAATACTGTAAAATGTGCTGAATTATTTTAACTTTAGCATGAGTCTTAGTGTTGAACAAGGTCTGAACCTGCATGTCTTTGCCCACGTACCCTGAACTAAGAAGTTTTTCTTTCATTATAGAAAAATATAAGTTCAATATATTACTTAGTATTTTCTGTACTGTTACTGCACGGTAAAGGAAATGCTGCTTGGTGAACTAAATTAACCTTTACAGGAGTCTCTTTCCTGTTGCCCTATTGTTAGGTATACCTTATAGCAGTTCTTAGCCACACAAACCCTGGAATCTGTAGTCACTGGCCACTTCATTAGTTACACCTGGCTAGTACTAGGTTGGACCCCCTTTTGCCTTCAAAATTCCCTTAATCTGGCAGTTTCAACAAGGTGCTGGAAACACTCTGCAGAGATTCTGGTCTTTGACATGATAATATCAAACACTTGCTACGGATTCGCATGATGCAAATCTCCTGTTGCACCACATCCCAAGGTCCTCTGCATTATCTGCCACACCACTGCACCACCACCACCAGCCTGAACCATTGATACAAGGTGGGATGGGACCATGTCTTCATGTTGTTTACATCAAATTCTGGCCCTACCACCCGAATGTTGCAGCAGAAATCAAGACTCATCAGATCAAGCAATGTTTTTCTTCAGTTTCCTGTTCTTGGCTGAGAGGAGTGGCACCCAGTGTCGTCTTCTGCTGCTGTAGTCCATCTCTCTCAATGTTCAGTGTGGGGAGATGGTCTTCTGCATACTCTGTTACGAGTGGATATTTGAGCTTGAAGCAGTCTGGCCATTCTCCTCTGACCTCTGGCATCAAGAAGGCATTTTCTCCCTGCTGCTGCTCACTGGATATCACTCTCTGTAAACCCTAGAGATGGTTGTGTGGGAAAATCCCCATAGATCAACAGTTTCTGAAATACTCAGACCAGCCTGTCTAGCACCAACAAACAAAGTCACTTAAATCATGTAATCGATGTACATTACAAAATAAATCAAAATGTAAACACACATTTCTTGTTTTTGTTTTTTTTTTAAACACACATTTCACCTGATTTCTAAATCAGGATTTGAACTCTGTGCTCATGAGCACGGAGCTGCCGCTTTCTCAGAATTTTATGCCTACTTTTAATTTCCTAATGTTGACCGTGCGTTAATGAGGTAGTACTTAATGTAACATGATTTTGCTCAGTGTTACAGTGACAAAGTAACAACTGAAAAATAAAAAAATATACTCACTGTTAAAAGGTTGCTGTAAATTTTACAGAAACACATTGTGTCCAGGTGTTATTTTTTTTACTGTATTTTCATTTTCATTGTTTTACAGTTACATAGTACGAGTTTAGCTTCATGTGTAGATAACAGTACATTTTTACTTTCTCTCAAGTTTTTCTTTAAAGTCATCATCATTTATATATGCATCCAATCATATATTCACAAAGAAAAGCTACAGTACTGTACAAAATGTGTATACACACACACACACACACACACACACACACACACACACACACACACACACACACACACACACACACATTCACACTTATGCTGCTTTTTTTTCCACTACATTGCTCTTTCACAATAACCTTGACTGATATTTTGGGCTTGCGTGCTAATATCATCTGCACCAGGGAAGATGAATAAATATTTTTGTTAGGACCTTGCACAATGTGACACAGATTAAGCCCTTAGCTTGCATAGTAGTGGAGCAGATCGGCATTAGGCATTTTGTTTTTGTCCTCTCGTAAATGTTGATTACGTTCTGCAGAGAGCTGATCCAAACAAAGAGCAAGCTTCACTGTTGGGAGAATAATTCCTGCCTTGTTCCCATCCTATCTGCAGAGAGGCCCAGCAACTAAGCAGAAAGGCATTTAGATGGAAACAGGCTGAACCAAACAGAGTCAGGCAGGACAGGATGTCACATCAATTGATCCATAAGCTTGTGCATAAGCTCATTTAATGGATGAAGGGTTGCTAAGAATCGTTTAGTGTTGATGCTCGTTTTTTGTGTATAAACCTGACTGATTGGAAAAAAGTGTCATAGCACTTGAGTGACAAGTTACAGTATGTGCATGAGGGGAGTGAACTACTTGAGCTCCCACACATTTCCTCTAATTTTTTAACCTCTGACATCCTGATAGAGTAAATTAAGACTAACAGTGCTGCATGACATTCCTGTGAATTAAGAAATATCCTGTACAGAATGCAACCTGGACTGCATGTGAAAGACCTGCACTTCTCTGACTGCATATTGCCTCTCAAATATTGACCTATGATACAGACTTTCAAAAGCAATACAGTTTCACTCAGTATGATAATCATTTAACTTATAAAATGGGACACGCATGGCCTGCTCGGTGGTGTATTGCCCATAAATGGAGTGAAGGAATCAAAAGGTCTGTATGTTCTTCCACTAATAAACTCAGACTAAATCAAACCGACCAAACTCCTCTTCTTGCAACATCCGCTGTTTGCTTGTTTTGGCTGTGGCAGTCATGTGAACACTGATGAGTGTAATTTCAAACTGGATAACACCAGAAACTTACTACATTAAAACATTACAAATCAAAAGCAGGAGAGCTGGCAGTGGAGAAATCACTGACTATTTCCAGGGCGAGCGTCACAGATTCATCAGCAATTATTTCTGATTCCCTCATGCCTGGGCTGCATTTTTGCTAAGAGCTTATTAAACGAAGGTAGCAGCATGGGCATATAGCTGATTTGCTTTCTGTTATGTGTAAATAGTG
>JAMQGT020003164.1:0-71383 GCA_024447675.2 Pterophyllum scalare | reverse complement strand
TATCATTAATAAACAGTGGGCAAGGACTGTAACAAAGTGGATAAATATAATCTTCTTTATGAAATAATTTGAATACATAGACATGCATGTATTTGAATAGCAAGACAAATTGTAGATATTACATAAAATGCGCTCAAATGAAGAGTTCTTTTTTTTTTCTTCTGAAATGACATTAATGACACAGAGTGCACACATTTTCCTGTGTGATGGAGTAACTGACTGTGTAAAAAGAACAATGTAAATAATGATATGGCTATAACAGTAATATACAGCATATATACTCCCCTTCAACAGTACTGGGACAGTGAGGCCAGTTCCTTTGTCTTAGCTGTAGACTGAAAATATTTGGGTTTAAAATAAAAAAGATCAACATCTCAGCTTTTATTTTCATTTTTATTTTGCGTCTGGATCTGATCCACAGTTCAGAAGATAGCACCTTTGGTCTGAACCCACCCATTTTTATTGTGATCAAATGCAGTGGAACAGGAAAACTTAAAATAGGTTAAAGTGAATAAGGCTTTATATTTAGTTGCAAATCCTTTGCTTGCAATTACTGCATCAAGCCTGTGACCCACTGACATCACTAGACTTTGCATTCTTCTTCTGTGGTGCTTTTCCAGCTTTCACTGCAGCCTCTTTCAGTCTCCTCTTTAGCAGCTAAAACGCTCTGTAGGTTTAAGTCTGGAGACTGACTTGGGCGGTCTAAAGCCTTCCACTTCCTGCCTCTGATGAACTCCTCTGTAGTTTTGGGAGTTTGTTTTGGGTCGTTATCTTTCTGCATGATGAAGGATCTCCCAATCAGTTTGGTTGCATCTTCCATTAAAATGTTTCTGTAGACTTCCGAGTTCATCGTACTGCTGCCATCATGGTGACGTCATCAATGAAGATTCATGAGACCATCCCAGGAGAAGCCGTGCAGCCCAAGCCATGACATCGCCTCCACTGTGTTTCACAGATGAGCTCGTGTGTTTGGGATCATGAGCAGATCCTTTCTTTCTCCAAACTTCAGCCTCTCCATCGCCTTGGTAACGGTTCATCTTTGTCTCATCAGTCCATCAAACTTTGTCCCAGAGTTTCTGAAACTTGTCTCTGAACTTCTTGGCAAATTCCAGCCTGGACTTCCTGTTCTTGTTAATCAGTGGCTTGTATCTTCTGGTGAAGCCTCTGTGCTTTTGTTCATGAAGTCTTCTGTGAACAGTGGATTGTGATCCCTTCACTGCTGCCCTCTGGAGGTTGTTGCTGATGTCACTAACAGCTGTTTGAGGGTCTTTCTTTACAGCACTTAGAATGTTTTTGTCATCAGCTGCTGCTGTTTTCTTTGGTCTACCTGTTCCACATCTGTTACTTAGTACAGCACTGACAGCTTTCTTCTTCAGGACGTTCCAAACAGTTAGGCTGTGGTATGCAAAGGTTTGGGCACTTCTGATAATTTTCATGATTTCCCTTTATAAATCATTGGTTGTTAGATCAGCAATTTCAGTTAAATATATCATTTTGAGAAGTGAAATGAAGTTTATATGATTTACAGAAACTGTGCAATAATTATTTAAACAAAATTAGGCAGGTGCATATGTTTGTGCACCCTTGTTGTTTTATTGATTTGAATACCTTTAGCACTAATTATTGGAACACAATTTTTTTTTGTAAGCTCATTGACCTTTGACCTACATACACAGGTGAATCCAATTATGAGAAAGGGTTAAGGTGGCCAATTGCAAGTGTTTCTCCTCTTTGCAGCTTCTCTGAAGAGTGGCAACATGGGAGCCTGAAAACAACTCTCAAAGAAGCTGAAGACAAAGATTGTTGAACATGAATGTGAATGCATGGTGCACAGAATTGTAAAGCGCTTTGAGTACCGTTAAAAGTGCTATATAAGTCTAAGGCATTATTATTATTATTATCATGGTTTAGGGGTAGGATCCAAAAAGCTCTCAGAGATTTCAGCTGTCAGTTTCCACTGTGAGGAACATAGTGAGGAACTGGAAGACCACAGTCACAGTTCTAGTTAAGGCCTGAAGTGGCAGGCCAAGAAAAGCTCAGATAGGCAGAGGCGAAGGATGGTGAGAAGAATCATAGTCAACCCACAGAGCAGCTCCAAAGACCTACAATATCATCTTGCTGCAGATGGTGTCACTGTGCATCGTTCAGCTATTCAGCACACTTTGCACAAGGAGAGGCTGTATGGGAGAGTAATGCAGAAGAAGCCTTTTCTGCACACACACCACAAACAGAGTCGCCTGAGCTATGCTAAAGCACATTTGGACAAGCAGCTTCATTTTGGAATAAGGTGCTGTGGACTGATGAAACTAAAACTGAGTTATTTGGACATAACAAGGGGCGGTATGCATGGAGGAAAAAGAACAACAGCATTCCAAGACAAACACTTGGTACCCACAGTAACATTTGGTGGTGGTCCCATCATGCTGTGGGGCTGTGTGGCCAGTGCAGGTACTGGGAATCTTGTTAAAGTTGAGGGTCGCATGGATTCCAGTCAATATCAGCAGGTTCTTGAGAACAATGTTCAAGAATCAGTGACAAAGTTGAAGTTGCGCCGGGGCCGGATACTTCAACAAGAAAACGACTCTAAACACTGCTCCAAATCTACTAAGGCATTCATGCAGAGAAACAAGTACAACGTTCAGGAACGGCCATCTCAGTCCCCAGACCTGAATATTATTGTAAATCTGTGGTGTGATTTAAAGCGGGTTGTCCATGCTCAGAAACCATCAAAGCTGACTGAACTGGAGATGTTTTGTAAAGAAGAATGGTCCAAAATACCTTCAACCAGAATCCAGACTCTCACTGGAAGCTATAGGAAGCGTTTAGAGGCTGTTATTTCTGCAAAAGGAGGAGCTACTAAATATTGATGTCATTTTTCTGTTGGGGTGTCCAAACTTATGCACCTGCCTAATTTAGTTTAAATAATTATTTCACACTTTCTGTAAATCATATAAACTTCACTTCACTTCTCAAATATCACTGTGCTCGTCTGCTATATGATATATTTAACTGAAATTGCTGATCCAAACAACCAATGATTTATAAAGGAAAATCATGAAAATTATCAGGGGGGCCCAAACTTTTACGTACCACTGTACTTGGCTAATGTTTGTGTGGTGGATCTGATTGATTTTCTGTCTTTCACTCATAGACAGCTCTCTGGTTTTCATGTTGGTTACTCCTCTAACTATAAATGCACAGTCTGCACAGGCAAATCCCAGCTCTTAGACTGAGTGCAGACATTTAGTGCTATTTATTGTTTGAATAATCAGTGTAACAGGACATACCTGGGCAAAAAAACCCACCTGTCAGTCTGCTCACAATAGATGTTGATCTTTTGTCTCATATTCTTTTAATGTCAAACCCAAATGTTTTCAGTCTATGGCAAAATAAAGGGACTGGCCTCACTGTTCCAATACTTTTGGAGGGAAGTGTATACATATACAGTATTTTTTAAATTAGGTTAACACCAAGGTACACCAAGGTGCATGGACATGATAAGATCATTTACTGGGAAATGTGAAATCCATTACCAGTTTCATGATCGCTCCCCGTGTGCTTATTTGCCTGTCACAGTATTTATAGGGATGCACATCATTTACATATTCATAAAACTACTCTGATATAACCACACCCAGCACTGCATCACAGCTATAGCATAAACCAGGCCCAGCTGTACTGTGAGCTAAATGTTAGTGTTAGCATGCTTCAGTTTGCATGTTTTCTAAAGCGTGCAGCTGCTTTCAGTTATTCGGGGTGTATGTAACATGCATGTGTAAGTTGTTCCATCATCAACATTTCTGCTGGGTTTCAGTTGAACAGTCTTCACACACCCACATGAAGCTTTTCCAAAGTCTAATCAGCAAAATTAGGTAAAAACACCTCTGTGGTTGCACCGTGGGTGCATAGCAGGCTTTAACCTAGTCATCACTGTTGCCACCTGAGTGACTGTGTCACCGATGATGAATGCACAGACCCTTTTAGTGACTTTATTTCTCAAAAAGAGAATTCTGTTGTAGCTGCAGACATCAGCTTTTCCTTGAACCTGATGCAGCTCTCGAGCTATGCTGCTTGTGAAAGCTGAAAGCCTCTTTTGGTCAGAGTATCTGGAAAAAGAAGAAGCAGTGACTGCACAGACTTGTGTGACCCAGAAGAAACCAGCCAATAAATGAGCTTTGTTTGTGCTCAGATGCTTTATTTTGCTTTTTTTTGGCTCTCTTTAAAGCGAATCTCTCACGTGAGAGGAGAATAATTTTGACATGCTTACTTCTGTGTCATAGATAAAAGCAGTTCCTGTACTGACTCACCCTGTCATACATGGAATGTTTTATTGTTAGTCAGAACATGTTCAATACACAAGCAAGTCTTTGAATTTATGTTCTGCGATATTCGGCTTGTAAAGTTGGGGCTGTAATTTGCCTGTGAATCACCTGTACCACGTGTGACCAGCAGGTCATGTAGTCGTTTGAGTTGTCATGCTTGCATTGTTTCTCATTATATGTCAGGATGTCACGACTTCTCCAAGAGGCAGGTGGTGATAAATTCCATTGTGCAGAAACTCAGGAGACCATTTTCACATGTCAAAGTGCAAAGAGACTTTTCTGCACACCTGTGGAGACATTTAAACTTTTTAGCAGAGGGCTTATTAACGTTCATTTACCCACATTGGTAATTTGACAAGAGGTTGGCAGTGCCTATGTAGAGCTCCTGAATGGGTTTAGTGGAACAACTGCAGGAGACCATGAAAACAAAACCTTTCATCCTGATTCTCTGCAGTGATAAAATACTGAAAAATTTCTTCCATCCATCCAAAATCAAAAGTTTAGACTTTGCTTTTGAGCCAGTTAATGGTAATTTTTTTATGTACAGCTGGAAAGAAGTCACTTAAAACTAAAAAATAATCAACCAGAATTTCAGAAAGGTCACATATTAGCAAAAAGAAAAAAGAAAGCAGTCCTTGAAAGTTATTAATCCTACAATCCCTAAATTTTATGACTGCATTTCTAATCTGGAAAGACTTGGCATTAAACATCTATTCAGTTCAATTCAATTTTATTTATATAGCGCCATATCACAACAAACTTTTCTACCTAAATTCCCAAATTTTAATTTGCCAAGAAGGTTTTCTGGGAGCTGACACTGAATACAGGTTAGGTGTCACATTTTAATGTCACGTTAACTTTAATCTTTACAAGAAGCAATTTTTTTTTTTTTTAATAACCCGTCCTGTCTGGCAGCTTTTGCCATCAGAAACACTGATGTGCCAAACACATTTGCTTTTCCAGGACGAGCTCTATAAACTCTAGGCTCCTCTTGTTAGCGTTTTCCCTTTTATTTTATTTGTTTATTCATTATTCGCATATATACATGTCCAATACAGCGATTCCAGAGCTAACAGGTAGGGAAAATACAGGAAGCACTCAAATGTTTGTGTAACATTGATTAATAGTGCACTCACTAAAAGCTTGTTCATGTCGCTGGTAAAAACAGCTCTTTGTAGGCTGTTTATTGAATCTGCAGAGGAAATGCTACACCTGATAAATTGCCTGTCTTCTGAACCTGTCAGAAGGAAGAAAGTCCTCAAAAAACAATATATTACATGTCATGTCCCTGCTGCTATTAAAAAGTGAGGACAGGACAAGGACTTCTACATGTAAGATTTAATTAAGGTACCAAAGGTTCACCCTGTCCTGCAAACACAAAGAAGTTCTACTTCGAACAACTTTATTTAAAAACTGACCTGTAATAACCAAAGAACAGACTCTTCAAACATGCTCGACTGTGTCAGGAGATAACGACTAAAACTTCTTTACCAACTTTACAGGCAGACTATTCAGACACAGGGTACATACTAACCATACAGTATGTTTATAAATAATGCATTTTTTCATGATGTTATAATTTAATTATATATTATTTTCATATAAGCCAGTGGTTTTTAAAATGTGCAATGTGATGTTAAACAAGTTAAGCTGCAGAAAATTATATATATCTATCATTTTTCCTGCGTCTGTATACACTGTATACACACATCTATTTAGTTATATTTAAGAGGTGATCATATTATTTCTCCAAATAAAACAAAGCAGTCACGTCTTCTTCACCTCATTGTGCTGCATTCAGATATAATGAGCTCCTAACTGCCCCCCTGAGTTCGGTGGGTGGAAATCACCAAGTGGCACTAATCAGTTGGTGAGAACTACAGTTGGCTTTTATCCTCCAGTGACCACAGCAGCAAAAATGAGCCCATTCCTCAGTCAGACACAAGACTGCGCCCCTTTCATCAGTCTAACTGCACATTTAATTCCTGAGCGTCACATTCCCCAGTGACATTGGCTTTTGTGTCCAGTTTTGAGCTTTTGCATTGATATTTGGACTCCTGTGTTCATGACTCCCCCTTTTATGTATCAGATATTTCCTGGTTGGTTTCTTTATGATTATAATCTCTGTTTAGTCTTTAGGTTTGATAAGTTTTAGTTTTTCTACCTATTGCAGTCTAGTTTCTGTTGTGATTAGAGTTACAGGTTATAGTTATTCGTTGAGTTTTAGTTTATCCTGCCTCGCCTGCGTCCCCGGATCTTACTTGTTAAGTCTCTGTGTTCCCGTGTGTGTGTGTGTGTGTGTGTGTGTGTGTGTGTGTGTGTGTGTGTACGTGTGTGTTTTGTTTTCATGAAGCCTTTTATTTTCTGTTCTGGGTTTTGATGGACTTCGATACTTCAACCTAAAATAAAAGTTTTGGTTTATCAGGTTCTGCCTCGAGACCCACATATGACACTGAGATGATTTAAGAAAAAAGTGCAATTATAACAATACCTCTCATGATTGAAATGCTGCTGTAATAAATAAAGAAACCAGTCAGCATGGCTTTTTGGTCAAATAAAGGCTTAAAGTTACAGAAGAAGGACATAACCAGATAATAAAGCAGATTTTTTTTTTACAGAAAATTATTTTATTTTAAACTATAAACCTGCTCTTAATACAAATGTCAACAGTAAAACATAATATAGTGAAAAAACTTCTGCCATGTAAGTCAGTAAGAGGACTGTAAAACTGAATGAACTTTTTAGTGAGTTGCTTCCAGCCCACGGGCCATATGTTTGACACCCCTTCATTGCTTCCTTTATTACTTCCTATAGCTGAAGATATACGGGAGCATCCCCATGGGAGGAAAGAACCAGGAAGTAAAACCATAATGGCACATGAGAAAAGTAACCTTTGCAGTAAAACTGGAAATAACCAAAAGGCATAACACCGAACATGTAAACAGACGCAGGGAAACACAGACAGCACAATAAAAACCAACAGAAAACGCTGACCATGACAGACTCCACGCTGAGTGTAAAATGACCGTGGCCATGTGGTTCAAAGTCTAAAAAACAAGAGGACAGGTGTTGGGAAACCCGTCTAAACAGAGACTGGTTTCCAGAAAGCTGTTTCATTTGAGAATAGTGAAAAACATCGAGGAGGAGCCATGCTTGAACATTATGCTTATCTTTGTAATCATCAAGAAGTTGTCTTTATACTTGTAGGTCATGTATTGTCCAAGGAAACTTCCTGCAATCAAAGAAATTTGTGCCAAACAAAAGCCAGTGCTGCTATCCTCACCCTGAGCTTCCCACTCACAAGCTGTTTGTCAGACACTGGACAGCGAGAGAAACGCAGTACTGCTGCCAGCTCATTTCCTGCTGCAGAAAGGAGCTGCTGGCACAGCTACTGCAACATCCTTGCTCGTGTGGTTTTCTTTCGCTCCCATCACAACATTAATTTGTAATATCCCTGCAGTTTACAGCTACTTTAACTGTTTGGCTCACACCTGCTGGAACACAAAATAACCTTGATGATTTCTTATTCAAAGCTTAAAAAAATCTTTTTGCAGCTGATGGAATAGATAGTCCAACAGCTGATGACTCAGATACAAAGAAGAAAAATCTTTCCCTTAATAGGGCAAAGAGAGTGTTTAGTTTTTTTGTTTTTACTTTGTGGCTGAAGCTTTGGGAAATGAAGTCATCAGCATGGAGGATCAAATAATGAGCCTCTTGGTAATGCCACAGAGAATAGGTCACTGCGGAATATTAATATTCTCCATGTGTAGTTCAATCAGTATTTAATGAACTCACAGAAATATCTTTCCTGTTTTTAGCACTTTCATGATACCTGTGTGTACAGAGGATCCTCTGTGTCTACTGTGAACACAGTATCTCTCCCAGTATCTACAGAACTCACATGCCTCCAACATAAAAGCTGCACAACTGACGCAAGGAAGCAGATTTTTCCGGGGGAAGGAAGGACTCAGGGTGTTTAAGAGTTGGTTTGATTCAGCATTTGTCTAAAACATTAAGTATATTCAGTGGCTGGACAAATACACTGCTCAAAATTTTTTTTAAATTAAAACAACACTTTTTAATCAGAGTGTAGCATCAAGTCAAATAAACTTCTGGGATACTGATCTGGGCACTTAAGTAGCAGTTTCAGCCATGCTACCACATGGTGGTGGGTCAGTGATGGTCTAGGGAGGCGTATCAGTGAAGGGACACACAGACGCCTACAGGTTAGGCAGTGACACCTTGACTGCCATCAGGTATCAGGATGAAGTCCCTGGACCCACTGTGAGACCCTACGCTGGTGCATTGGGTCCTGGGTTCCTCCTGATGCACAACAGAGTATGCAGGCAGTTCCTGGAGGATGAACGAATTGATGCCAGTGACAGGCCCCCATATTCGTCTGACCTGAATCCAGTAGAACACCTCTGGGACATTATGTTTTGGTCCATCCAACACCACCAGATTGGTCCTCAGACTGTCCAGGAGCTCAGTGATGCCCTGGTCCAGATCTGGGAGGAGATCCCCCAGGACACCATCTGTCATGTCATTAGGATCCCTGATGTTCTCAGCATACATACAAGCACTTGGAGGCATACAAACTACTGAGTACCATTTTGAGATGCTGCGATGAAATTTCAGCTAAATGTACAGCCTGCTGCATCATTTTTCACTTTGATTTTCAGGTTGTCTTTGAATTTAGCCTCTGTAGGTTTATAATTTTCATTTCCATCAAACAATGTGGCATCCTTTCATTCCTAACACATTACCCAGTCCAGTCAGTAAAATCTCGTTCTGGCCCAGTGATGTCCTTGACATTACTGTATTTCACAAAGTGTCTTCTCATCCATAGAATGAAGGATGTTCACTTTACCTTAGAGTTGTGACTTTGAAGGTATTTTTTTCTTTTATTGGCATAGATAGATAGATAGATAGATAGATAGATAGATAGATAGATAGATAGATAGATAGATAGATAGATAGATAGATAGATAGATAGATAGATAGATAGATAGATAGATAGATAGACATGTAAAATGACACACGCTACATTGCCAAACATATTCACTCACCCATCCAAATCATTGAATTTAGGTGTTCCAGTCACTTTCATGGCCACAGGTGTATAAACCAAGCACCTAGGCATGTAGACTGCTTCTAAAAAACATTAGTGAAAGAATGGATCGCTCTCAGGAGCTCAATGAATTCCAGCATGGTATCGTGATAGGATGCCCCCTGTTGTGAAATGTCCTCGCTGCTAAATATTCCACAAGCCTTACATAACCAAGCACAATGCAAAGCGTAGAATGCAGTGGTGTAAAGCACACTGCCACTGGACTCTAGAGCAGTGGAGACGTGTTCTCTGGAGTGATGAATCACACTTCTCCATCTGGCAGTCCAGTGGATTTGTCTGGATTTGGCGGTTGCCAGGAGAACAGTACCTGTCTGACTGCATTGTGCAAAATGTAAAGTTTGATTGAGGGGGGAATTGTGGTGTGGGGTTTTTCAGGAGTTGGGCTTGGCACCTAATAATTCAGCATATCCAGTCATTTTGGACAATTTCATGCACCCATCTTTGTGGGAACAGTTTGGGGATGGCCCCTTCCTGTTCCTTGTTCTCTGCACACTAGAAAATGTCCATAAAGACATGGATGGATGAATTTTGAGTGGAAGAACTTGACTGGCCTGCACAGAGTCCTGACCTCAACCCAAAAGAACACCTTTGGGATGAATTAGAGCGGAGACTGAACAAGTTTTTTAGTATCACTCTGAGACAGGATGTTTCTAATTTTAGAGATATTCCACAAATGCAAGAAAGCAGTCCGACATACAGTATTTGTTTAATGTGTGCATTGAATAACATATTATGATCAAAAATGACTCCAAGATTCCTCACAGTG
Source organism: Pterophyllum scalare (assembly GCA_024447675.2). Lineage (NCBI taxonomy): Eukaryota > Metazoa > Chordata > Actinopteri > Cichliformes > Cichlidae > Pterophyllum > Pterophyllum scalare. Next base: position 61,164 of record JAMQGT020003164.1, on the reverse strand, counting down.
TTACTGCAGGCACAAGGTAATGTCATCCAGAGTAAGTATCTGGTTAGACACCATGTTTCTAAGATTTGTAGGCCCAAGTACAATAACCTCAGTTTTTTCAAAACTTAGAAGCAGGAAATTAGAGGCTTGCAAGCTGGTAATCCCTGAACCAGAGGGTGGTTCAACGGAGTTGAAGGGAGCCCTCAAGCTAAGAAAGGAGTCCTATCGGGCTTGGTTAGCCCATGGGACTTCTGAGGCAGCTAACGGGTACTGGCAGGCCAAGCGAAATGCGGCTCGGGTGGTGGCTGAAGCAAAAACTTAGGTGTAAGATGAGTTTGGTGTGGCCATGGAAAAAGACTTTCAGACAGCCTCAAAGCAATTCTGGCAAACCGTCAGGCGACTCAGGAGGGGAAAGCAGTGCTCTACCCAGAGTATAGCGCAGGTGGGCTGTTGCTGACTTCAACTGAGGCTATAGTCAGGTGGTGGAAGGAATACTTCGAGGACCTCCTTAATCCCACTGACATGCCTTCTGTAGCAGAAGCAGAGTCTGGGGTTGAGGGAGATTGCTTGCCCATCACTGGGGTTTAAACAACTCCTTGGTGGCAAGGCCCCTGGGGTGGATGTGGATAAGATTTGCCCTGAGTTCCTGAAGGCTCTGGATGATGTAGGGCTGTCTTGTTTGACACGCCTCTGCAACATTTCACTGAGATATGGGGTGGTGCCTCTGGATCGGCATACTGGGGTGGTGGTCCCAATCTTTAGGAAGGGGGACCGGAGGGTGTGCTGCAATTATCAGGGCATCACACTCCTCAGCCTCCCCTGTAAGGTCTATGCCAGGGTGCCGGAAAGGGGGGCCATCCCTTAGTCAAACCTCGGATTCAAGAGGAACAACGCAGTTTTCGTACTGGTCGCGGAACAATGGACCAGCTCTTCATCCTCTCGAGGATATTCAAGTGTTCATGGGAGTTTGCCCATTCAGATGTTTTGTGGACTTGGAGAAGACATTCGACCATGTTATCCTGTTGAGGGTGCTGCAGGAGTATGGGATGTCTTGCCCTTTCTTGCGGGCCATTCAGTCCCTGTACAACCACAGTAAGAGCTTGGTCCATATTGCCGCCAATAAGTTGGACTCATTTAGTTGTTGGACAAAATCTCTCAGCGCAGCCAAGTGGTGGAAGGCTTCCACCTTGATGGCCTCAGAATCTCATCTCTGCTTTATGCAGATGATGTGGTCCTGTAGGCTTCATCAGGTGGTGGCTTCCAGCTTGCAGTGGAATGGTTTGCACCGTTGTCATGAGCTTGCAAATACAAGCAGCAAAAATGACCTTCCTCTGAAGGGTGGCTGGCCTCTCCCTTAAAGATAGGGTGAGGAGTGCTGCCATTCGGAAGGGGCTCATAGTAGAGGTGTTACTCCTCCACATCGAAAGGAGCCAGTTAAAGTAGTTTGGGTATCTGATTGGGATGCCTCCTGGGCGCCTCTTGGGTGAGACGTTCCGGGCATATCCCACCGGGAGGAGGCCCCGGGGCAGTTCCAGGAAACGCTGTAGAGATTATATCTCTTGGCTGGCCTGGGAACGCCTTGGGGTCCCCCCAGATGAGCTGGAGGAGGTGGCTGAGGAGAGGGAGGTCTGGGCTTCTCTGCTTAGGCTAATGCCCCCCAACCCAGCGCCAGCTAAGTGGAAGAAAATGGATAGATGGAGATGTTTTGGAGAAATTGCCATATAACACAGCAAGATAATCAATGAAATAGTTTAAGACAGCCAGCTGTGACTGTAATGAATGGTGCATTCAGCTTACGACACCAGCAGTCAACCACCTACAGTGCAGTCTTGAGATACCCTCCCAGGCACCTCAACTCCCGCTCACACTTTATTTCAGGTGACCTCAATAGTTCACATGATAGGCTGAGGCAAGTTCTTGCTGTGGTTTCACCTGAAACCCCTGAAAAGCCCATGCCTTTTTTCACACCTTGGCTCATACAATGACACACATGATTAATAATGGGTCAATGATCACCTCAAAAGGGAACAACCCCCACTAGGGTTTAAAAACCTGGGACTCTCCACCGTTCGGTTTTAGAACTGAAGAAGCGTCTTGGATAAGAGGTGAAATGTCTTCAAAAAGAAGTCTGGTTGTTTTTTTCCCCAACTTCTTTTGCTGTGTTGATTTAGTAATTCAATGCAATGTACAAGAAAGCCGATTTATAAAATAAAAATTTGAAAAAGGCTGCTATGTTTATTGTATTAACCACACAGGGTTTGTGGATTTGATTATTGCTTGCTTTGCAGATGTTCCAGTAATGTTTGTGGGAAATGTTTAATCTACAGTGGAATGAATTGTGAATGAATATAACTAATTATGCTTATGGAAAATTAAGATGAAAAACTAACGTCTAGGAAAAAAATCTGTTAAATCTGTTCACAAGTGTTCACTTGTGGATCATGTCTCCTGGAAACAAATGCATTGGTGAGGTGTCTTCTGACCTCTACAGTGCCATCAGCAGTTGCACTGTAGGTTCCCACAAACTGTCCTGTGCTGTGGTTGCTGCTGCTGACTCTAAAGGTTTCTGGGAGTTTGCAGCATCATTAGTTTTGTTTTCTACATTATAACAGTCACACAAACCTTGAAGCAGCAGGTAAGCCACCTGTCAAAACTATGGTGAAATGCACAAAGACCTTAATTAGCTGTGGTTCACTTCCGAGCATCATTTTGAAACATCTGCACTTTGTAAGCTCGACACAGTGTTGAAACAGTGTCAAAACATCCATATCAAGCATTCCATTGCTACTAAACATGATGAGAGTGAAGGACCACAGCAAGAAAACAGCACAAAGAACAACTAGTGGAAACCAGAGGGACAAAACCAGTATGAGCTGTACAGTTTTATCACATGAATAGGTACCCTAAATCCATACTGTATCTAACTGTGACTCTAAATGTGAATTATTAGGATTCCAGCCTTAGCATACTGTATCTGTGCACTAAAGTTTGCCTCCTTCTTACATGTGACCTTTTGCTGCTTTTAATAAGGCAGGAAAGGAGAGGGCCAAGATGACTCAAAGCACAGGACAGATACAGTATGTACTTTGTGCCGTTTTCTGCATAATCATTAAGTGCCAGCTTCACACTGCAGAGTTGGAGCTGTACACTTTGCCCTAGTTTATCCTGCTTGATGCAGTGACCAGCGTTGAACTTCCATATAGGAAATGAAGAATACAAAAGGCTACAGACTTTGGCAAGAAGACATTTAGTTTAGGAAGTTAATTGTTAGCATGAGCTTCCGTGAAACAAGGAGAGAGGAAGAATTGGAAAAAAGGACGGAAAGGTACGACTGTTTTGTTCTTTTTACAAGAATTACTTGTTCTCAAAGTACTTATGTTCAGTTTCTGTGAGAGCTAAAATATAGACGTTATAGTCCTAGATCTTGATTTCACAATAGTGTCAGGCACAGATGGTGCAGTCACAAAATCTTTGAAATAATGCACATGAATACAAAAGGTTGAAATTTTTAGTCTCTATCTTGTGCTGCTGTTTTCCCCCCATTTATTCTATATACATATTTCTGTATGTTCCATTCTATATCCGTATTCTGTTAGTGTGCCAGCACTACTACTGGTTGTCAAACCCCAGTTAAAAGTCAAGCCTTGTTTGCCGTTCGATTGTTCAGTAATCATAACTGTCAACCCTTAAATTGTAAATGAAAGCAAATTGCTGACATTACAATTGATTTGAGTCAGTCTGAACCATTGAGCACAGCTCATCTGTGAGCCGTCTATTTGCAGCAGTGGAGCTAACTCATCTGGTTTTTATATTCCTATATAAAATGAGGTTGCTGAGCACCTATATAATTTTGTAGTTAAATTGCCATCCTACAGCCAATACATCACAATTAGTGGAAACATTTCATCTTCAGATCTGCGAGGTTCTGGCAGGATCTACTCAAATGTAGACTCAGAGGCAGGCGGGATAAAGAAAAACTAGCTTTTTTATTCAGGTCAATGGAAAAAAAAATAATTCTTCCAGGCCAAGCACATATGCAAAGGGAAATCCAGAGTAAACATACAGAAAGACCGATAAAGGACAAAAGAAAACTGAGGCTATATACAGGGACACACTGTGGGCAACCAAGGAAAGGAGAAACACCTGGATAACAGAAAACAGCATGAAACTAAGCAATGATAATGAGACATGGCAAGTAAAACTAAATACAAGAGACAAAAACGACCACAATAAAACAGGAAGTCACTGACTAAACATAGAGACAGAAACTTGACAACAGGATACAAAATGACATAAGGGAGATGGGACTTAACACAACAATCCAACAAAAACATCTCTAACATGAACCGAAAACAGAACACAAGGTAACAAAAGCCTACAGATCTTTAGACTAAACACACATTTTAACACCACTGTAGTTTTCACACAGTCGTAATCATTCTTCCCACTACATGCGCTCACACACACCAGCACATACACCCAACACATTGGGTGGGAGGAGGGGATGGGTGGGTCTTCTGACACTCCGGTTTCCTGCACCCTGCCTGGGGTGTGGTCTGGCTAGTGGTTCGGGAATGGGTCGGCTGCTTCCCTGGGTTGCCACTGGCTCGGCGCTGATACCCGCTCATTCACACTTTGTGTCCATGTAAGGTCTATATGTGTGTGCATGAGCTTGCAACTGGTATATATGTGTGTGCACGTGTACAGTTGGGCCTGAGCCTGTGACTTACTCAAGGCTTGGCCCCTGTGGGACGTGTCCCCCAGGAGTTACCCCTCCCCACTGCTCCCCACTGATCGTTGCTATCTCCCATGGGATGTGGGTGCCTGTGGGTCCCAGGGTGTGTGGCCGGATGTCTTGGCATGGCTGTTGGTCCGCTGCCTTGGGGGTTGTGGCCTGGGGGTTGCTCGGGCCTCTCCAGCATGTGTGTGTGTGTGTGGGGGGGCTCTGCGGCGGGGCCGTCTGTTTCTGGCTCTCTGGAGCTCTTGCCTTTTGGCTGTGGTAGCTTCGTCTAGGGCTCCCTCTATCCTCCTCTGGGGCGTGCTTGCGGTTGTCATCGAGATCCACAGCCCACCCACAGGTCTCCTGACCTCCGGGTGGGCTGTGGATGCCCCAGGTCCCCTACGTCTTTCTGTGTTTACCTCTAGATCCTGGGGGCGTGGCTGCTGCTTCTCACCCTCATTCCCTCATTGTTGAATATGTTTCATGACACACACACACACACACGCACACACACACACACACACATACATTAAAACATAACACAACTATATATATATATATATATATATATATATATATATATATATATATATATATATATATATATACACACACTGCTCAAAAAAATAAAGGGAACACTTAAACAACATAATATAACTCCACAACTGTCCGCTTAGGAAGCAACACTGATTGACAATCAATTTCACATGCTGTTGTGCAAATGGAATAGACAACGGGTGGAAATTATTGGCAATTAGCAAGACACACTCAATAAAGGAGTGGTTCTGCAGGTGGGGACCACAGACCACTTCTCAGTACCTATGCTTTCTGGATGATGTTTTGGTCACTTTTGAATGTTGGTGGTGCTTTCACACTCGTGGTAGCATGAGACGGACTCTACAACCCACACAAGTGGCTCAGGTAGTCAATGCAACCTGTGGCAAGGTTTGCTGTGTCTGTCAGCGTATATATATATATATATATATATATATATATATATATTTACACACACTTAGGTCTGTGCCCTTATTTGTTCTGTTTTCTTCCCTCCTTTTTTCTCTCTCTCTCTCCCTCTCTCTCTCTCTCTCTCTCTCCATCTTTCTCTCTCCCTCTCTCTATCTCTCTCTCTCTCTCTCTCTCTCTCTCTCTCTCTCTGTCTGTCTGTCTGTCTGTCCCCCCCTCCTCCCTCTCTCTCTTCTACTTCTCACTGTTTCCTTCCTGCCTGTCATATTTTGTGGACAATAAAAAAAAAGATTTTGGAATGGCTGCTTCGAGGACGGGGTATGGGAGTGTGCGATTGTTTGTCTCTCTGTGTTAGCCCTGTGTTGAAGTGGTGACCTGTCCAGAATGGATCCCGCCTCCCACCCTATGGCAGCTGTGACAGGTTCCCCCATGACCCCGAATTTGAAAAGTGGAAGAAGATTGATGGAAGTTTTACGCTGTCATCAGAATGACTTCATACATCAGTAGTATGATGACTATGCTACATGTGACATCCTGGCTTTGCAGCTGTCAGTTAAATATGACATTTGGCTCGCCCATTGTATGTCTAGCACAATGCACACAACACAGTGTTAAGAGGTATACATGGTTTTTTTTTATCACACACACATGCATGTATGCACGCTCTTTGGCGGTTCTTTGTCTCTTGTGCTCCGTATTTAGTTTTACATCCCCTTGTCTCGTTATTTTGATTCCGTTCATCCATGCCTTGATTTCCCCAGCTGTGTTCTCGCTCCCTGATCAGCTCAAATGTCTATTTAAACCCTCGGTCTGTTTGTGTTGGTATTTCGTTGTACTGGTTCCATGGTCAGCATTTCAGTTTAGATTTTACTAACGGACTCAAATCAACCAGAATAAATGGCTCATTTTTGTTGGCCATCTGCCTTCTTCTGTGTCTGCTTTTGGGTCTCCACTTCAACATAGTTGATTTATTGTTACCATCAAATTCAAAATGAGCTCATAGTAGTGTGTTTTCATTCCAACTTTTTTGGAATGAGCTTGTAATATACATGAACTGTGAGTAACACATACCATTAAAATGCCTTTTTTTTTTTTACTGTAACTGCTTATAGATGCATAATACCATGCAGGGGTAGAAGAGACAAAATTAATGTTTTATATTTCAAGTATTCTGCTGCATAAGCAGAATGGGTGATTATATGTATCCCACTCACTTGAAGCAACATAGTGTGGAACAAGATTATTTTATAAATTGTTTTGCATCTAAAAAAGTCATTAATAAAGATGTATTTACATAAGAGGACAGGAAGGTCAGTGGAAGATCCCCTGAAAAGCTAAATCTCTGCAGAGCAGAGGTGTCATCCTGCTTCATATTTCAGCTGTACGTTCATTCCCGAGCTATTATTCAGCTCGGTGGCTGTCTCATTTGTATTCTGGTCATTTTAAACAACGGGTAAACTGTGGCAGAATAATACCTCGATTTTAAGCCACGTGCATGTTTTCAATAATGAGTAATATTCCCATTTGTCCACATGGTTTAAAAGCTGATGAGGAATTATTCCATTATGAGAGTAAATGTGGTCAGCGTGACCCAACTTAACTTCTGTCAGACAGGACAGAATGAGGAATGATGGGATAATATTTAACGTTTCCCCGGGTCTAACAAAGTAAATCTGCACTGGTTTATTTATTTATTTAAGTTTATTTACTTATTGTAACATTTCTCCTTCTTCTTAGTCAGAAAAAATGGCATTTTCTATGTCTACCTCTCCAAACTGCAAACTTTTCACAATATCTTTTACTGTCTACAGTTACCAAAGACCTCAATGCTTTAAGCTTTATTTATATATATATATATATATATATATATATATATATATATATATGTATATATATATGTATATATATATATATATATATATATATATATATATATATATATATATATATATATATATATATATATATATATATATATATATATATATATATATATATGTCCTGCAAGAAGAATGGCTTAAAATCCCTCTGACCACTGTGCAGGACTTGTATATGTCATTCCCAAGATGAATTGATGCTGTATTGGCCGCAAAAGGAAGCCCTACACCATACTAATAAATTATTGTGGTCTAAAACCAGGTGTTTCAGTTTTATTGTCCAACCCCTGTAGTCCATATACCATTGGGGTGGCTGTGCCTCAGGAGGTAGAGCAGGTCACCCCCTAATCGGAAGGTTGGCGGTTCAATTCTTGGCTGCTCTGGGCTGCATGCCAAAGTATCCTTGGGCAAGATGCTGAATCCTGAGTTGGTCTCCGACACAAGCGTTGGAGTGTCAGTGTTAGACAGTAAAAGGACTTAGCTTAGATTCAGATGGAAGTGCTTGTATGAATGGGTGTGACTGGGTGAATGTAAACGTGTTGTATAAGTGCTCAGTTAGAGCAGAAAAGTTCTATAATAAGAACTAGTTCATTTACAATGCAAAGTGCCCTGAGGTGACTGTTTGTTGTGATTTGGCGCTATAAAAATAAAATTGAATTTAATAGTTTTAGGTAGTCATCATCATCTATGATACCTTAGGCCTGGGTTTAGTGTCACCCTAAAGCCGGGTATGCATTGTGCGATGATAAAATGCGACCAACGCAAAAGAATCATGTTATATGTTTTTTCCAAATCATTTGTCCTACAGTATATCGCACAGTGAAAAGGTTCAAAGTTAGCTGTCATAACTGCTGCATGACCAAATACAGTGTCAGAAATTTTGTATGATCCTCTCACAACATGCCTATGGCCTGCATCCATTAATCAACCAACTGGAATGCAGCTTCAAAGGAAGCATCTTTCAATTCAACATTGACACATAAACGTAAAAATCCCAAATGGAAAAGATTGAAGTAATACATGCAATACAAAATGTTTGGCATTCCTTCTATAAAGAAAGTTTGAGTTGTGGCAGCAGAAGTTTGGTTAATGTCTCATCCAGTTGTTACCATGTTGCATGTGAAACTGTGTGCTTTAATAGAAGCTGTATGAAAAGGGGATAGTGCAGCACATGAAACAAGCTAAGACACTTGGATGCCCAACGCTGTCAGGAGACTTCACAGCTGGACAAACTGAAGTCAGCACAAATGAAATACAGCCTCAGCTTTGCTAGTTTTTCCTGCACACGGTGAGGATGGGGTGTGTGGGGGTCTTTCCACAGTTGCTCGAGCTTTGTTGCAGAAATTTGCTCCCATTCAGCCACAGGAGCATTAATGAGGTCCAGCTCTTCCAGTATACTGATAACCCTTGGCTCTCATGTGGCATTCCAGTTAATCATAATGAAGGTCACACCAAATTGGGAAAATCATTATTTTTTTGGATCTGTCTTTGTGTAGAGAGGCATTTCCACATCAAACTGAGGAGGGCCATTTCTCAGACTGCCATCACATGTTGTAGCTTTTTTTCTTATAGAAAAGTAAAAACTAGCTTGTTATAGTAAAAGATGGAAATCCTTTGTTCTGAATTTTATGTTGAATGAAACGATCCTGTGGAGTCCATCTGTATGGCACATCAGCACCTTTAAATTTAATGTGAGTATGTACAGTACCTCTACATCAGCAGCCTTAATATAGTTGCTCCTCTGAGGCATTTGAGGTGAAAGACCCATTTTCTTCACAGCAACACCTGCTGTAATGACTGGAAGCAGCTGTGAGCAGCAGGGAGGGGACGTGTGATCGATACTCCTTCAGCATAGTTAAAATTACCTCTAATGTGAAATTATACAAGAAGCTCAGAAATGCTAGATGTAAGCGTTACCTCTCCCCCAGTCTGCAACTGACTGTTTCCAGATGTGATTGAGCTCATATTAAATCTAATTGTTTGATCTGCAACTCTTTTCTTTCACTGGTCATTAAGTGCTGGATATGATTTTTTTTTTCCAATCCCCTGAGTGCCACACAATTAAAGGTCATGAGCACCCAGTGGTTCTCTTGATTATGGACTTCCTTCTAATTGGTGAGCTATTCAAACTGGTGCAGAGACTGGGTAAAAGGTTAAATGCATCTCAGGCAGAGGCAGCAGAATAAAAAGATGTAGGTTGCTGGAGGAGGGCAGGCTATCATTAATTTCATTATGCTTCACTTCTTTGTCGGTATTGTTCCCAAAGAGGACGGTAAGAACTCAACTGTTGCCGAGGAGAGTTTTAGCTTTCTGTATTAAAGTACGAGCACAACTAATCACAGCTCATCTGCACAGTTTGTAACTTATGTCAGTCACAACATGGACCTTATTTGCATTATCACCTACTGGTATGGAAGCAATTAGATACTGCATGTTCCGAAAAACAGTTATGGAGCAAGTGTTTGCTTGATTAAATTGCATTTTACATGTAACTAATGTAGTAGTGATGTGGGTTTTTTAATCACATGTCTTAAATAAAGCAGCAGATTTTAAGTTTTAAAAACTGTGTACTGAGTGGATATCTAAGCAACATCTGGAGGCCAGGAAAACCTCGAGAAGCTGTAATGGTGCTGCTACCACAGTGTGCAGGATTTGATAGTAACGAGTCAAATCGTGCCTGCTTAGAAGAACAACACCAGGGTGAACAGACATTTAGTCATGAGCAGGAAGAAGCTTTTCACTGCTACTTTACACCTTCAGGTGCTGAAATTCACCACAAATACCAGGAATTGTCACATCAGGATTTTTGTTTTGTAAATATATCATTTGGCACTATATTAGAAATTTATTTGGACCAAGAAGGAATAATGAGTAAAAGATGAGCCTGAAATCAAATGTAGGTCAAAGGAGATCTTTCACAGGCTCTAACTTGTAACTTGTTCTGAGCAGGCTCACATGAGCTCTGAAAGTTTACCCAGAATGCACTTGGTGAAGTTGACTCTACAGTGAATTATCAGAAGCAGATCAAACATCCAACATACCAATGCTTGTTTCTGTTCCTCCACCGCTCTACATTTAAACTGCTGCAGTTCATTCAGACTGTGACAGATTGTGATACTCACAGCTGGTTAGAGGAAAAAATGATGACGACAACACATCATTTTGGCTTTAGATGTGAAATGGGTTTGGTTGCAATTTTAAATGTATTTTTGAGCCCTGAATATTTCATGTGGATATCTCCTGAACTTATGAAGTTCTCAGAGTTCAAAACACTCCCTCTGCTCCCTCTGGTGAAAGTGATGAATGATAGATGGCCTAGAGTGGTGTTTCTGCCACGCATAATGATCCTATCACTGTCATTTAGAAGGAGGAAATCAATACTCTTGGTATGCAGGTGAAACTGCTTCCTTTTTGTCTCCATAGCCTTAGACCAGCATTTGTATTGTCTTTTTTTTTTTTAATGAATAGCATTAAATATGGCAATTGTTTGTTTTTTTGTTTGTTTTTTAGGAATACCAAATTGACATCATCTTTGCCCAGACGTGGACCGACAGTCGCCTCAGATACAACAGCACAATGAAGATACTGACTCTGAACAGCAACATGGTTGGACTTATTTGGCTACCTGACACCATCTTCAGAAACTCCAAGAACGCAGATTCCCACTGGATTACGATGCCTAACCAGCTACTCAGGATATGGAACGATGGGAAGATACTGTACACCTTAAGGTAAAGGCAGAAATCAACACAGACATCTGGCTGTTTATATTTTAGTGAAATACCACAGAGTCAAAAGAGACGCAGAACTTTCCCTCAGACAAATATGCAGTTGCAGTCGTACAGTCTCACATTCTCAGCCTGTGATCAAAAGTATTGAAACAGAAAAACTAGATTAAAGTTAACAAGACTTAATATTTAGTTGCAAATCCTTTGCTTGCATGTCATGCCTATGACTCACTGACTTTGCATTCTTCTTCTGTGGTGCTTTTCCAGCTTTCACTGCAGCCTCTTTCAGTCTCCTCTTTAGCAGCTAAAATGCTCTGTAGGTTTAAGTCTGGAGACTGACTTGGGCGGTCTAAAGCCTTCCACTTCCTGCCTCTGATGAACTCCTCTGTAGTTTTGGGAGTTTGTTTTGGGTCGTTATCTTTCTGCATGATGAAGGATCTCCCAATCAGTTTGGTTGCATCTTCCATTAAACTGACAGACAAAATGTTTCTGTAGACTTCTGAGTTCATCGTACTGCTGAACTTCTTGGCAAATTCCAGCCTGGACTTCCTGTTCTTGCTAATCAGTGGCTTGTATCTTCTGGTGAAGCCTCTGTGCTTTTGTTCATGAAGTCTTCTGTGAACAGTGGATTGTGATCCCTTCACTTCTGCCCTCTGGAGGTTGTTGCTGATGTCACTAACAGCTGTTTGAGGGTCTTATTTTTTTGTTTAAATAATTAATGTAACAGGATACACCTGGGCAGCAAAACACACCTGTCAGACAGATGTTCTATTACTTTTGCTCACAAGAAAAATTAATGGGTTCAGACAAAAGGTGCCATCTTCTGAATTGTGTATCAGATCTAGATGTAAATACCTGGAAATAAAAGCCTAGATTGTTGATCTTTTGTCTCATATTGATTCTTTTAAAATGTCAAACCCAAATATTTTCAGTCTACAGCAAAAATAAAGGGCTTGGCCTCTCGTTCCAATTCTTTTGGAGGGGTGTGCATTTCATTATAGATATTCTGTGCACCTTAAGTTGGGGCTTTTTGTTGGGCCACTCAAGGACAGCAGCTTATCCTGAAGACACACACACACACACACACACACACACACACACACACACTCATACACACACACACATCTCTCTTTTGTGTTCTTTTGCCCGTGTGCTTCTCAGCATGGCTGACTTGTATATGCATAAACTTGTATATGCATAAAATATGCATGAGGTGTGCCCATAAATAGCATATGGATACAAATAATTTTACATCTGCCCATTTCTTTGTTCTGTTTGTTTTAATGCAAGGCAGATAATCTGCCTCAAAATTTGGCAGGCTATCACATACACAATCAACTTAAGTATAATATTTGTAACAAATAGATTTATTTACTTTTTATTCTCATTGTCTTCATCCATCCACCCATCATCCATTTCCTTCCGCTTATCCGGGGCCGGGTTGCGGGGGCAGCAGCCTAAGCAGAGAAACCCAGACCTCCCTCTCCCCAGCCACCTCCTCCAGTTCATCCGGGGGGACCCCAAGATGTTCCCAGGCCAGCCAAGAGATATAATCTCTACAGTGTGTCCTGTATCTGCCCCGGAGCCTCCTCTCGGTAGGACATGCCTGGAACAACTCACCCAAGAGGCGCCCAGGAGACATCCTAGTCAGATGCCTGAACTACCTCACCTCACCTCAGTAACAGCTCTACTCTGAGCCCCTCTCAGATGACTGCCCTGCTCAGCTATCTCTAAGGGAGAGGCCAGCCACACTTTAGCAGAAGCTCATTTCTGCCTCTTGTATCCACAGTCTCGCTCTTTCAGTCACTACCCAAAGCTCGTGACCATAGGTGAGTGTGGGGAAGTAGATCGTCCTGTAAATGGATGACTTCACCTTTACGCTCAGCTTTCTATTCACCATGACAGACCGGTGCAGCGTCTGCATCACTGCAGCCGCAGCCCCAATCCATCTGTCAATCTCCTGCTGCCCTCACCCCGCACTCGTGAACAAAACCTGAGTTCTCCTCCACTTGGGGCAGCAACCTGTCCCGGACCCAGAGTGGGCACTCCACCCGTTTCTGGCTGAAAACCATGCCCTCAGAGGTGTTAATTCTCATACCAGCTACTGTCTCCCCTTCGAGCTGTGCCCAGCCAGGCCACGTGGGCCAAAGCCCAGCCGCCATGTGCTCTCACTTCAGCACCCTCCTCAGGCCTGGCTCCTGGGTGGGGCCCTGGTAACCTTATCCCAGGCAGGGTAAACTGTTCTTGTGGCATCTCTGCCCTAGGGGTCATTGAAATCGTTCTTTGTCTGGCCCCTCACCAATGAGGGGTTTGCCTTGGGAGACCCAACCAGGGGCAAAGGCCCCCAGACAATATAGCCCCTGGGATCACTGGGACACACAAACCCCTCCACATTAATGTCTTTATTTATTCCAAAGTTTACTTCAGTTTCAGTGTGCAAATTTTTATTTGGGACTTATCACCAAATATCACATCACGGGAAGAAATGCTGCAGTATCGACTTAATTCTTTCTGTTGGCAAGCTAATGTTACTGTTCCTGCTGCTAATTTTGCTTGAGTTAGCACAAAGAGGCCTTAAGTGATCTGATGTTTTCTCTTCAATATGTGGTAGCATTTTATTGCACTCATCGGGTTGAAACGGAACAACAATGCAAAACAAATGTCTTCTATCTGTGTTTTATGCACATTTACACCCTGCATGAAAATCCATTTTCCCCAGTCCAGATAAATTACCTGCAAAAAAAACTGCTCATTAATTCCCAGTGTAAATGTACGATTCCTGTTTTACGGTATTTTACTTTGTTTGGTTATTACTGACATCTAAGTGATCATCAGTAATAAGTACCATAACCTTAAATTCTAATTGTATTCTCTGTGCAGTGTGGTCGTGTGGGCCAACAAGATTTTTTTTTTTTAATCTTCCTTTTCATATAGTAAAGAACTTTAGCAGTCTTGTTCAATAATAAAATGAATGCAGCACCATTTGTGCTAGAAACATTCTCCAAACTGAGCAGTGCAAAAGCAATTAGCTCCGTCATCTGCAATTGTAAGTGCAAACTGGCTGCTTGAGATTTAAGACCAATTTACAGAGGCATCCACCCTCGTGCCCTCAAGCACTCTTTGTAATTGCAGCACTTCACATTTATATAAAATGCTCCTTCACTAATAAGCATCTCTTGACCGTCCTCAGTCTTTTTGTAGCTGCCCTTATGTTTCACATCTTCACGTTTCTTAATTGATATTTTATTGATAATTTTATCACAATATATTCCATGTGTAGATTATTTAAGCACTACCAAATGTTTTCGGTATGAGTCTTCCGATCCGTGTCACTCTGAATACTCACACAGAGCTCACCAAGGAACAAAGAAGTAGCAGCATTTCAATGTCCAAGTCAAGCCACAAACAGAGATTCGCCCTCGTGAAGCTCTACTGACTATTCAGAAGCGTGCAAACTTTGAGGAGTAATATCCGCTGATGGCATGAGAGAAAGACAATGAAATGTCATTTGGTATTAATTGTGCACTGGCTTGGCTGGAGTAAACAGAGATGACATTTTGTGATATCCAGGCCTCTCCCACATGCATCGTATTGTCCCAGTTCCATGCCTTAATGAGGCTGAAAGATCATTCCAGAGTCACGCTACAAAGATCTTTTTCTCTGCTTTCCTTCCTTTTTTACTGTCTTTTTTGCTAAAGTTACACATGCAATTGACACAAACACACTGTCGTCTTTATCTTTCTCAGTAACTGAAGTGGGAAAATCATCTTGGAAAAATGCATTTAATCCTGTTTTTGGTTGATTACTCACTCATGATTTGACGTGTGAATAGAGCCAATTTCATAATGTAAAAAGAGGTCAAATTGTTCTCAGTGCTTCCTGTAGACTCCTTTTTTTCACTTGTAATTATCACCTTACAAACAGCTTTCCCTCTTTCTAAGAAGAGTTTTTGTCATACTGCATAGACCTGGGGAGAGAAATACGGCAACTTAAACCGTGCAGCATTATCTCCCCACACAACAATCTAACGAAGGCTGTCAGTGATAAGTGCACTCTGCTGGCCCACTGGAAGGTTATTGCATGGATGCACTGGTCAGCCACAAAAAGCCATGAAAACTGTATAATATTGCGCACATTCACCTTGTGTCACTAAACTAGCTCTGAGCCACTGGGGAATAGCCAGGGGTCCTCTTGCTGTGTCCTGTGGTGTCTGGCAGTGGGGCGTTTGCAGTGGCCTTTGGGTCCTGTGGAGTTTGAGTCTTGGGCTCTTTGCTGTGTTCCTCAAGCCTGAGTGGTTTTTGTGTGGCAGTGCTTATTGTCCTGGGGAGGCTGCTGCTGTTGGGGAGTACCTTTATTATGTGAGCTTGGTGTGTTGAAGTAACATCCACATGAATACAAGGACCCAAAATTGATCAGCAGACCTTTTCAAGAGATGATCACTTTTATTTATGTAACTCAGTGTTACAGTGAGAATGTGTCATACAGTGATTTAGCTTGAAAGGTTAATGTTTTGTGCTACTCCGTATATATAGCTCCAGATAACATGAAAATCCTTTAACGTTTCCCAGAGTCTCAGCTCTGTAAACTGATATCCTCAAACAGTCAAGTGAAAAAGAAGGTTTTGACACTATGCTGTCCTGTGAAAAACAGCCAGGTGCTGCTAATCAAACGCACATATTAACTGATCACATCGGCAAGTGTGAGCGCCTCTACAGAAGTACATTTTATTTTTATAGCACATTTAACACCAAAGGGGTTCCTAAAGACTGATGCTACACAATATTTACATAAAATAACATAACAGCAGAGATCAGCAGTATCCAAAACCTGGCTTGTGCGCACACAGTAGCTTTTTTATTTTAGACATTTCTCTCACTTGAAGCTGCCGCACACTAGCTGCCTTATTTCGTACTGCAGCAACTCTATAAATTACCGATGAAGAGATCACGCTTTAATAATCTGAATGATATAAAATTGCAACATTTGCAGCAAAGCAGAAAAGGCTCATTACAAAAAAGCATCTTGTTCTCTTTGCAGGTTGACCATAAATGCCGAGTGCCAGCTGCAGCTACACAACTTTCCGATGGACGAACACTCGTGCCCACTCATCTTTTCCAGCTGTGAGTACATCGTGTTCAGTGTTCATCTGCTTCTATGTCTTCAATGTTTACGACGGACACAGAACCTATTTTACTGTCACGTGTACAAAATAGTTTGTGCACAGACACAAAGTAGATGCGGCCACTGATATCAAAAGCAAAAAACGTTTGGTGCACATCGAGATCAGACCCCTGATCTCTGTGTGTTCACCTTTAATCCAGCGCTGACCTTTTATTTGGTTGTGAAATTATTGCAATCAGACAGCCATGCATACACAAACCAATATGACCACACATAAAATAATTGTCATAATTATGACAATTATTTTATTTATTGCATTTTGCTTCTCATTCAGTGTTGAATAATAATAACAGTTTTTTTTTAGTCTTTTTTGGGGAAAAAAAGAGAAAAAAGTGTGCAGATGAAAGTTGTGCAGATGTTGGAGACATCCTCGATGTCCTCCTTGGAGTTTCTAGTTAGTTGTTTTATGTCGTGCTTTTAACAGTTAACGTTCTGTCATGTGACAAAAGCAGGAAGCAATGATCAAAGGAGGCAAACTGGAACTTATGGATTCCCACAGTGGAGCACCTTTGTTGTCTTGCTGCCCATACACAGAGTGGATGTTGTGTGTCTGCCTTATCACAACCAAGGCTGTGAGAGGTAGCAGTGCTGGGTGTACTATAGCACCCCCTGTCGCACAAGGCAGACATCACAGCATCCCCTGCCAATTGGAAAAATAGATGGGCAAAGGTGCTGAAAGCCTTTAAACACTATTCCTGTCATTATTTTTCTAAGATATGTGTGATTTAGGAAGCTGAGATAAATAATTTAAAGTAATTTAAAAAGAGCACAATAAAAGATCTTCAGATTGTCCTGAAAATTCTTTGAATCGCCCCGTGTTCTCCAACCTGCCATTTAAAACATGGTTACGGTCTGCCGTGAGTTGTTGCACGACTGGCATACTTTTTATGGATTCATAATAAATTTGCACACCCTGCACGTCCCTGACATGTCACAGTGCAGGGGTTTGAATATTGTCTCATCAGTGTTAAAATATTGTGTATAATCACACTTACTTCAGCAACTCACCAACTGCAAGGCCCTTCCTGCGGCTGTGATCACAACATTTAGTAACCAAATAAGTTGTAAATCAGATGTTGCATTAAAAAATTATTTTTATGCATTTGTCTTAATTGCAATAATATGATACTTATTGCTTCATAATAGAAGATCTGACTGGACCATGATTATACATGACTGGGGGTGCTAGGGCAACATGGGGTTAGCAACGTTCCCCTGAAGAAGGGTCTACACTTTAACCTGCTGGTGAAATGTGATTTCACTTACCAGTCAAATGTAGACATGTTTTTGACTACCTGAAAAGATGTCTCACCTGTCACTTGTTAACCAGTCAAACATCTGGTAAAGTATGTAGTTTATTTATTTTACCATAACACGCCGGACTTTACAAATGGCTTTAACGCACTGGCAGAGAAGATTCTTCCATCCAGCTGTGGAAAAAAGTGAATTAATCACTGTGTGAGAGCCACATCCCAGGTAACACAATTACTGTGCAGTTGTCTAAGAGTTTTGGTAATGGTTTAATTTTGGAGGCATTACCGAGAAGCTTTTCATGTTCAGGATGGTTACAGATTGTGGTGAGAACATTTGAGGAAGCTCACTCACAAGTGTCAACAAATTTTAAAGAAAACAAGAAACTGAAAGAGCAGCAACGTTCAAAACTGTTTCCCTTTACAAAAGAAGATATTTTTTCATTTTTCATCTCATCTCCATCACAAGTACTGATCTGCTTCACTTCATGAGTGCTCCACACTCCATTCTAAAACACACACAATAGAATTTATTCAAATTGGTTTGTGGTTGAAGCAACCTCCATCACCTGCAGCTGCAAAGAGGGAAAAACATAAAAACTGCAGTTCCTCTAGTGTCCGCTTGAGGCTGGATCAGTAAGCGAGTCAGTCCCCGCAGACTCCCATGTTAAAATGTCGGCTTTACAGCAGAAATAAACATGTTTACAGCCTGCTGCGTGGCCTCTTTGACTGGCAGGTGGATGGTGACGCAGGTGCCGGTGGCTGCGAGCTGTCTGTGAGGCTCAGCCACCTCCGAGCTGTGTTTTTTAAAATAAATTTAAAATAAATTTATTGCTGGCGTGTGATTAATTGTAATAAAAGTCAATCCAAAAAGCTTTTAAAA
This sequence comes from Pterophyllum scalare, assembly GCA_024447675.2. Taxonomy (NCBI): domain Eukaryota; kingdom Metazoa; phylum Chordata; class Actinopteri; order Cichliformes; family Cichlidae; genus Pterophyllum; species Pterophyllum scalare. Next base: position 42,583 of record JAMQGT020003164.1, on the reverse strand, counting down.
TTCCTGCCATTTTATATTTGATTTCTGTACATTTATTAGTATTTATTTTAGTAGGTATGTCTGTGCATGCACCTTGCTAACCTTGCTAACAAAGCCTGTTAGTGTCAACTGATTGTTTCGGATAATTTTGCCATTTCTGGCTTCAAAAACCAACAAAAAAGAAAGAAAACAAAAGATAACGGCCAAAACAGTAAAACTGATGCTTTGAAATGGGGCCAGAGGGGATTTCATAGTGGCCTCATAGATCTTTTATGTTTTTGAGGTGACTTTTAAACGTGCGCCACTCGCAGCAGACCATCCAGTACAGGTGCTACAGTCCAGCTCACACTTCCATTTGTGGGCCGCTTCTTTTTTCCGCAGGCCTAACTGAAGGATCTTTCATTTCAGCTTTGGCCAGACTAGCATGCCTCAGCTAGCCAATAATATGAAAGGGGCACGATGCTGTCGCACGTTTGTATCACAGTTTCAGTCTTGATTTCAGGATTGTTCCTCCCCTACCATCCAGTAAACCCAGCTCACAGACCTTCAGTGGCCTCTCAAATTAGAGTGAGTCCGTGTGATGGGACCTCGTGCCCTGTGCTGCCTGTTAGGGTTTAAAACGTGCTCTCTGATCTGCCTCGACTGTAGACCCATCCTGCTGTGATCCATTAAACCCGCTTCCCTACCAACGGACGTTATGCTGGTTTCCATGACGATGTGTCAGTTTTCTGATTAAGCCAGATTTGCTTATTTTTAAAGCCATCATGCCTCTGCAGGATTGGAATAATCAACACGGCACATGATTCAGCGCCGTGCACGCAGAGATAAAGGGAGCAAAGCATAGATTCTGTAGATATTCAGCAAACGACAGCTGGCAGGAAACATGCAAAGTTTAATCCTAATGCTGAATGTAACGTCCCAGATGTGGTGAGGAGTGAGACACGCGCGGCGCTTGATGATAATAAAGCTGCACATATTTACATGTTTTACCTCTGACGTGAAAGGTGTTGCTCTCTAAGGCAACACTGAATGTTTCTCATTGTTCTGATTTTTGCTCAGCACCATCAGAAATCTTTTTACAGCCACTCAGGGGGCTGTTTGTAGAGCTCCCTGCTCTGTACAGCGTGTGGCAACAGACCGCAGACACACAGTAGATGGCGAACACAGGGAAGCATAGCAATGCATGCTCAGGGTGGTTGGAGCCCAATTCAAAGTGACTTTTTGATAAACTGTTTCACGGTACCTTCATATTTTTACAGGTTTTGATAACAGCCTGTTTAACATTATTCATAGACAATGCCAGGTGGCTGTAGCTCAGGAGGTAGAGCAGGTCACATACCAATCGGACGGTTGGCGGTTTGATTGCTGGCTGCTCCGTATCCTTGGGTGAGATACTGAACCCCAAGTTGCTCTCCGACGCAAGTGTTGGAGTATGAATGTGTGTGAAAACAAAAGTGCTTAGATTCAGATGGAAGTGCTCGTATGAATGCAAACGTGTTGTATAAGCACTTTGAGTGCTCAGATGGAGTAGAAAAGTGCTATATAAGAACTAGTCCATTTACAATCTTCTTAATTCTCAGTGTGGTGAAAATTCTCTGTTTTGATTAACATCAGCTATCACCATCCTTACTTTGAACTTTATGTAGCAAAACAGGCTCTGAGTGAAGTGTGGGTGATGGGGACAGCGTTTGAATTTCCTCTTTGTGTAAGCTGATGCTGTAAAACCAGCCCAGTGTTACTGTCACCCATCCATGTGAGGAGGAATACGGCTTCTGTCCTGTTTCAAGGAAGGGTGGTTTACCCTTCTGTGTGATGAAGGCTAAGGTATGTGCTACTACTGTGATATCATTTCACAGTCAGTTTGCACAAACTAAAAACCTATATCCACAATTTTATTCATGTTTATACCAAAGCTTTGTGCAGTATATGACGGTTTGAAGGCCTCATTACAAAAATACACCTACTGTAGCGTGAACTAATTTCTTTAGCCTTGACCTCTTCAGGGTCAGCTTCCTGTTTGAGGATTGATGTCATGGCACGCCAATGAGAACATATGATTTTAATTATGGGGATCGTTTTATTTTCACAGATTAGGTGAGAAAGTAATCAGAGTAAACTGCTCGACATTAAAGTCACCCTTAATTCTCTCCATTTGTTCAGTCTCACACAGTTTGAGTTTTGTCCGTTTTTAGTAAAAAAAAAAAAAAAAAAAGATTATTGAAGGTTTGATGACATTAATTTGCCTTTTAAACACAGACATCACATTTTGATGCAGCTAATTTGTGCTTATTTGTAAAACCAGTGTTCACTCTCCTTCCAGCCATTCTTGGTCACTGTTAGACTTTTCAGCACTGCACTCTGTTTAGCAGCTGTTTGCTAAATTTGTCGGCTGATCATTTTTCTCCTTGAAAGAGAGAAGCTCTGAGAAACACCTGAATATATGCTCATAAAACACTGATGAGGATTTCAGAGTATTTTGGCTTCATTAATAGAACTAATCACACTTTTTTTGTGTGAAATTAACATGTTGGAGTGAACACTTCAAAATAAAAGCTGTTGACTGAGGATCTTACCTGTTTTGAGATGATCAGAGTTCTTTCATTTCCAGGTCATTACTGAGAGCTATCCAATTTCCCGCAGTTTTAAAAGAGTAGTGTTATTGTATGATCCTGATAATCTCTTTTTCTCTGGATTTCCTGCAGAAATGATCACACAAAGACGCTGACCTATTTTTCTCTTTTGGGAACCTGTGAGCTAGCCGGATGCTTCAGGTGCAGCTGCTGTAGCTTCATTACAGCAGAATTAAACAGAAAAACAATACCAATGACAAACCTCATTCGTCATTGTCAGCTTATCAGCTTTATAGATCTGCACACTTGCAATTTTACACCAGAGCTCAAATCAATTGTAGAAGAGACTGAACCAGCTCCAAATGCAGCAAAGGCAAAAATCCCAACACTGCACTCTGAAGCGGGAATGTAAGGAGGAGCATGACATTCTTACAAATGGGAAAACTCACTCCCAACTTAAATAACTAGCATTTTTTTAAAAAATAGATTAGTACTTTAAATGCTGATACTTTGACACTTTTGGCATTTATAATAAAGGATATATCTGGTAATTCTCTTTTTTTCTCTTTGTTTCGTGTTATAAATCTAATTGTGAAGACCAAAGCAAATAGTTTGCAGTATTTTACAGTGGCGCCAAAAGTTTGAAAAGTTTCACATTAGAATTAAATAAATATTTTTATGTAAACTTGGGAATGATTTCAGAAAATTTAGCAACACTGCGCTGCAATTGATCATCGGCACTGAAATGTTTCCAAACTGGCCAACGAGAAGTAGCTCTCCATTCGTCATCTCTGTAAACCATCTCTAGGGTTCACAGAGAAGGTCAGAGGAAGGGACAATATCCAAGTGAGCGGCAGCTCTGTGGCCAGACTGCTTCGAGCTGATAGGAAAACAACAGTGAGTCAAATAACTGCTTGTTACAACCAAGGTATGCAGAAGAGCATTTCTGAAAGCACAAAATATGCAACCTTGAAGCAGATGAGGTACAGCAGCAGAATATGACACCAGGTGCCCCTCCTGCCAGCTAAGACCAGGAAACTGAGGCTACAGGTCACACAGGGTCACCAAAACTGGCCAACAGAAGGTTGGAGAAACGTTGGCTGGTCTGATGAGTCTCGATGTCTGCTGCGACATTCGGATGGTACGGTCAGAGTTTGGTGTAAACATGACAGCGTGGCTCCATCCTGCCTCGTACCAACAGTTCAGGCTCCTGGTGGTGCGACGGTGTGGTGGATATTTTCTTGACACACTTTTGAGCCCCTTGGTACCAGCTGAGCATCATTTAAACACCACAGCCTCCCTGAGTATTTGTTGCTGACCATGTCCATCCCTCTACGATCACAGTGTATCCACCTTCTGATGGCCGCCTCCAGCAGGACAACGCACCATAACACAAAGCTCAGATCATCTCAAACTGGTTTCTTGAACATGACGGTGAGTTCACTGAACTCCAGTGGCACGGACAATCACACCTGGAGCAGCTGTGAAATGCTGAGCGTGTCAAAATCTTTGAGGAATGTTTCCAGCACCTTTCTGAATCTGTGCCACGAAGAATTAATGCAGCTCTAAGGGCAAAAGGGGCCCAACCTGCTGCTCGCAAGGTATACCTAATAAAGTGGCTGGCGAGTGTATACTTTAAAATCTTTAAAATCTTTAAAAACACAGGTATGGATCGGTACCTGTGCATGCTGGTTGTATGACTAATTTGAACAAACAGATAAATACTTAAACATTTCCTGCACATTCTTTTTATTTTATTGTTTTTACTGTTTTGATTTTTTATTTATTTCATTACCTACATTTTTAGCTTTAGCTAATTATTGTAACCTTTGTTGCTGATGTGCATTAAGCTGTATGAATGTTGTTCCCTTGCAGATGCATTATGTGTCTTGCCTCGAGCCCCCTACCGATGCTTTATGTAAATCCAGTGTGGGACTCCATGAATGACGTTAGTTTGGATGAAGCGGTGCTCTCAGCAGGTGTTACAGTCTGAGCACTTTGAGTTTAGGATTAGTGACAGCGTTAATGGCCAATGGAAGCGCTGTGGGAAATGTGAATGGGATTCATTCATCAAGCATGTTTGAAAACAATTAGCAGTTCCCTCACGGTTAATGTTTTTGTTAATTGAAACCATATTACATCAAGTCACTATCAGGTGGGATCATAATTTTGTTAACCTTTCTACTTAAAATGATTATGTGTCTGTTAAAGATAAGAACAGATTCAGGCTAGCATGACACCAAAGCAGAAATGGAATCATTAACCCATCACAAACCTCACATGATCAATTGTAAAAGAGCTTCCAGGCTCTGTGTGCACAATGTGAAGGTCAGACTCAGCATTTAGATGGATTCAGTGCATTATTGAACAAAAGCTTTCATTTAATCTACTTTCTTTGTGCCTTTCATTAGCCAGCCTCCACCAAAAGATAAATGTTGCTCTGGGTGGCCCCAGGTCTGTCTGCACGGGGTATCCATCATTAGGATGGGACATGTAGTGCCAAGGGTCACACACACACATGCTCTGTGTAATTGCAGATGGATACCCACAAGATGAAATGATTTACAAGTGGAGGAAGAATTCTGTGGAGGCGGCAGACCAAAAGTCCTGGCGGCTGTACCAGTTTGATTTTATGGGCCTGAGGAACACTACAGACATCATAAAGACTACAGCAGGTAAAGAGGCACGAATTCATCTCTTTAGCAAACATGCTGCTAACAAGCTGGAAATGGGTTGATATTTGGTGTCAGCATGCATGCGACGGTTCCACTTCCTTTCCACTCCTTCGTTCTTTTATCATGCAATAATTTGTGTTACAAAAGCACATTTAGCCAAACTGTTTAGAGACTAAATCTGGGATGTCAGAAGAGTATCGCGCTTAGAAAAGCAAACGCAAAAGTGACAGAAAATCTGGCCAGAAATAGCAGACCAGATAAAATGCTCACAGGGTTTTCGCTGCCTTCCACTCCCACTGTGGGATTTCATCCAGTTTGTCAATGAAAAATAGCTTCTTTTTGTGGAAACCACAAAGTCAAACTGTTGTTTTCCCTGAGAGGTCCCTGCTAAGATAAATGCTGATTCATTAGTCAGATCGCTTACTGTCATCTCCTTCTTCACACGGAGCTTGCAAAAAACAAAGTACAGGTCCCCAAACTAAAACTCTTTGTTTCTCTCTCCAACACACTGAACTCCTGTTACACCATCTGAATGTGTTGAACACAGCAGCTCCCGATGTGGAGAAAGACCACCAGAGTGAAACTAGTTTGAATCAATATGGTTTTTGTTGGGATAATAAACAGAAATACTTCCTGACCTTCATTTCAGTAAAATGTAACTTTGATCCTGGGCTTGAACTTTTTTTTTTTTAGCTTTACTTGGGATGAGTTCTAACTAAAGCTCCTCACAGCTGTGCTTCATGTGTCCTACTGAGCATGTTCTCCTTCTTTCTTAAGGCCTTAGTCACACAAACCTAGAGACCGTTGGCTGAGTGCCCGGGAACCATTGCTCGCTCTGATGAGTGTTTCCGGTGAGTTGGCGAGTGGTTACTGTACGTTGCTGCTGTCGCTTTCGCAATTACTGGACGAGTTATAAAAAAGCCCAAAAGTGTCATCTAAACAAGAAATGGAGACCTTCAAACAAAAAGTTGTGTCTTTTGAAACGTTGCTTTCAAAGGTAAGGCACAACTTTCACTTTGGAGAAGGGTTGTCTGTTTCTGGTGCACTTTTACAAGTTTCACTACCGCTCGGTGGCTAGTTAGTGTTTGCACACAAACTGTGGACGACCGCAGCGACGTGACTAAAGCAAGGTTTTCAGCACACCACCCTTTTTTTTTTTTTGCCACAGCAGCTTTATTCATAGTAAAGAGAGACAGGAAATGGGGAAAGGATACATGGGCAAACTGGCAACAGACCGGGACTCAAACCTTCACCACCCACACGGCAACACGCCATATGCATATTGTCGCTGGCTTCACCACTAAGCCACCCAGGCACCCCGCAGCGCCCTTTTTAAGACCAGTGTCACCCCACAAACTCCAGCAACCACTCACCAGCTGGTCAGGGAGTACTTTTTTTTCCCCAACAGTCCCTAGCCCTGTGTGACTGAGGCCTAAGGTGTCATCATCATCATCATCATAATCATACCCACATCTAGAAGGTTTCAGAGTATTGCTAGCTACCTACTATAGCAGTTTAATTATGCTAGCTTGCTTCTTTACTAAGCTCAGAATCATGCGTGAAGCCCCTTCCATGTTACGTTTTGTCCTTGCGTGGAGTTTGTGTTGTGCTGGGAGCTCGTCACCTGTTGACCTTGGTGGACTCTGTTTCTGATGGTAGCTAAATGTGTTCACATTTGGTGATGTAGAGGGGAGGAGGGCACTGAACACAATGTCAACGATTTCCACTGAAGTAAAAATCAGCCCCAGTCCTCAACATTCCCAAAACATTTCTTTAGCATATAAACTAAAGTCTTTGAGACAGCTGCTGCTATAAACTGGTACCACAGAAATAAAACAGAAGTGAATTCACACTGAAATTCATTCGCAGGCTTTCAGAGGCACAGTGTTGCTGTCTGTTAACACAGTGGCAATAAAATGTGTTTAATATATAAAAACGCTTCACACTTTTACATACAAACCCTTTGAAGTCCAGGCCTCGTTGACGGCATTGATGCTGTCGGATACTGTCGGAAACTGTCGGAACGTCGAGGGTCTGTGTCCACAGACAGTTTTTGTTCCGGCAGCGTCTGATTTTTTTGTTTTTGCACACGTTCAATGAAGCTCAGCGTCTACAGCGCATCAGAGGTCTCACTGCCTCCATCTTTTCACATTTGTTTTCCTGCGTGGTCGGCAGGTGAGGCTGATATCACTGACATGACAACCAGTGTAATGCTGCATTACATGCATTATTTTCCCATGCACAGAGATGGCAGTTTGAATGCAGTTTGGCACCACATACACTGAAAGCTAAGCTACAGAAAGACTATCACAGAATGTAAATGGATGAAATGGTTTTGCAGGAAAAAATGACAGTGATATATATGCTGTATCAAGACTGGGGTCCAATGTTATGAGCAAAGCTCTTTTAGGGGGTTAAGTAGTTAACTTCATGGATTATCTCTGACTGAAAGCCTAACTTTTTATAATGTATTTCAGTGTTCCTCTCAGTAATATTAAACATCAGCTGTAGAGAGAAATAATTTATAAGGGTCCGCATTAACAGGAAGCTGTATGTGATCTGCATAAGCCTGAGTCAGCTCTTGTATTTTTAGAATTGCTATACAGTACTGTTCAGAGGTTTTAGGCACTTAAAATTAAGTAAGTACTCTTCCAAAAGCAAAATCACTTCATAGAACATGCAGCAAGCAGAAACAACAACATCAGGTTATCATAAACCATATACGAGGCATGATCTTGTCGAACTTTCTGCAGCTGTTCTGTGGAATTAGTCTCAGTGTTTTCTGTCTCTGTGTGATCCACGTGTGACTTTTCTTTTACACAACCTTTGCTTCCACCTGCATTTTTTGGCACTGATTCTGTGCAGTTTTTAATGTAACCATCCAGAACTTTCACATGGTTGTGTTGTTTGCGCACACAGGCGACTACGTGGTGATGACGGTGTACTTTGACCTGAGCAGAAGAATGGGCTACTTCACCATCCAAACATACATCCCCTGCATCCTCACTGTGGTGCTGTCCTGGGTGTCCTTCTGGATTAAAAAAGACGCCACTCCAGCCAGAACAGCTTTAGGTACTGTGGGCTAACAGCAGCTGAGGGTCTGTCTTTACTGTACTGCATTAAATGACTGGACGTACAGTGACTTGCACAAGTATTCATACCCCTTGAACTTTTCCATATTTTGTCACATTTCAACCACAAACATAAATATATTTCACTGGAATTTAATGTGAAAGACCAACACAAAGTGGTATACAATTGCAAAGTGGAAAGAAAATTATACATGATTCAAAACATTATTTACAAATAAAAAACTGAAAAGTGTGGTGTGCAAAAGTATTCAGCTGCCCTGAGTCAATACTTTGTGGATACTTTTGCTGCAGTTACAGCTCCAAGTCTTTTAGGGTGTGTCTCCACCAGCTTTGCACATCTAGGGACTGAAATTTTTGACCGTTCTTCTTTGCAGCAACAGCTCAAGCTCAGTCAGATTAGATGGAGAGCATTTGTGAGCAGCAGTTTTCAGATCTTGCCACAAATTCTCGATTGGGTTTAGGTCTGGACTCTGACTGGGCCATTCTAACACATGAATCTGTTTGGTTTTAAACCGTTCCATTGTAGCCCTGGCTCTATGTTTAGTTCAGAGTGATGTGCAGTGTTAATTCTCCACCACATATAGCGTTTTGCATTGTGGCCAAAAAGTTCAATTTTGGTCTCATGTGACCAAAGCACCTTGTTCCACATGTTTGCTGTGTCCCCAACATGGCTTCTGGCAAACTGCAAACGGGGCTTTTTATGGTTTTCCTTTAACAATGGCTTTCTTCTCGCCACTCTTCCATAAAGACCACATTTGTACAGTGCATGACTAATAGTTGTCCTGTGGACAGATTCCCCTGCCTGAGCTGTGGATCTCTGCATTTCGTCCAGAGTCACCGTGGGCCTCTTGGCTGCATCTCTGATCAGTGCTCTCCTTGTTGGGCCTGTAAGTTTCGGTGGACGGCCTTGCCTTGGTAGGTTTGCAGTTGTGCCGTACTCTTTCCATTTCCCGATAATGGATTGAACAGTGCTCAGTGAGACATTCAAAGCTTGGGAAATCTTTTTATAGCCTAAGCCTGCTTTAAACATCTCCACAACCTTATTCCTGACCTGTCTGCTGTGTTCTTTGGACTTCATGATGCTGTTTATGCCCCAATATTCTCTTAACCAACCTCTGAGGCCGTCACGGAGCAGCTGTATTTGTACTGAGATTAGATTACACACAGGTGGACTCTTTTTAGTCATTAGCAGTCATCAGGCAACTTCTGAATGCAACTGGTTGCACTCAGAGAAAAGGGGGCTCAATACTTTTGCACACTGCCCTTTTCAGTTTTTTATTTGTACAAAATGTTTTGAATCATGTATAATTTTCTTTCCACTTCACAATTGTATACCACTTTGTGTTGATCTTTTACATTAAATTCCAGTGAAATATATTTATGCTTGTGGTTGCAATGTGACAAAATATGGAAAAGTTCAAGGGGTATGAATACTTTTGCAAGCCACTGTATTACAGGAAGCATCACTTTAAGATCCCACCTTTAAGATTTCAGTTTGCACTTTTTGCTCCGAAGAGGCTTCATCTTAATTTGTCACTTCAGTCACTCCATCTGTCTTCTGTTTCATTTTATGCTTTTTCTCTTTTGTGCATGCTCTCTGTTGTTGTGCAGTCCTGTGGAGCATTTTTTTGTGAAGGTAACAGATTTTGCTTATTTTCTCTCTTTTTCTCCATTATTCACGTGTCTGAATGAGGTAACATTTGTCCGACCTTCAGATAAGGATTGGACAAAATGCTGAGTTTATCCGCTGAAATTTCAAACTTAAAGACCTTCAAAAATATCTGTGTGCAAGCTGGGTTTTTTTTTTTGTTTTTTTTACCACCGTTTCACTGTGTGAGATATATTCTTTCTGATGAGTGTGTCACTATTGGAGATGAATAGGAAAATGCTACAGCTCAGTGTCACATGCTGCCCTGCTCCTGTATCCCGCAACATCACGTGTTCCGTACTGTACGCTGACACAAAGGTAGAAAATCAATGCGTACCTTTAACCTGTCATCTTTGCTTTAAAGCATGCCGATCAATTGCATGTAAGTCAGGAGGAAGAATGGAGATAATGAATGGACCTTAGATGTAAGCTGATTGTAATGTATCTGGCGAGCCAGGCCAGTGTGGGAGTAAAGATAACGCCTCTTTAAGATAGAGAAAAGGATTCAGGTGACTCAGTCAAGGTCAGCAAACCTTTCAGCTCAGTTTTGAGCCTTAACATCAGACAGTTAGCATGTATACATATAGTACTAGCCAAAGGTGCTATGGACAGTACCAGCCAAAGGTTTGGACACACTCTCCCATTCACATAATTGGATGAGTGTGTCCAAACTTTTGACTGGTACTGTCCATAGCACTATATGACCATTTCTATACAGAACCTGACGACTATGAGCTGTCAGTAAATGCCTCTGAGAGTTTCCTCTCTTCACACCTGTTGTTCCTGCTGTCGTTTAGAGGAAAAACTCTCTTCCACAGCATCAGCAGAAGCCAGGTAAGAGTAATCAGTGTGGCGAGCAGAGGCTGAAGGAAACGTGTGAGATGTCTGCCTGAAATAGATGGGGCCGGCTTGTTACCATAGGAACCTCAGTGAAACAGTAACAGATGTTTTTTTTTTTCTAAGTCATCTCTTTAAAGCTCACAGAGGGATCAGAGAGAGACAAATAATATTATTCAGAGATGCTGGAAGGATAGACGTCTACATTATGTCTGATTAATTCATAGTTTGTCACATAAATGGCACACTTGGCTTCTAACACAACTGAAGGGCACAAGTTAAATATAATAAAGGCTTACACGTGAGCTCCATGAAACCTTGATTAATACTAAACATTATATGAAATGTCTGTGTGTAAAGATCTTGTCATGGTGGCATTCTTTTTGGGTTTTTGGAGGACTGCATTCTGTAGGTTTTTTTTGCATGAGGTCAATTCCCATAATTGTTGCTCATTGTCGTTGTTTTATGGTCTGAAACTCTACAATCTTGGTTCACGCCCATCAGGCTCATCAAAACCGCAAACTCGATTTGTGCACTCTCTGGCCAGCACCAGTGGTAGGCTGTACTGTGGTTAGGATGGTTGCCTCACAGCATGATGGTCCTGAGCTGGAATCCAGTTTCCTGCTGGGTTCTTTCTGTGTGGAGTCTGCATGTTCTCCCAGTGTCTGTGTGGATCCTCTTTGGATACCTTCTGATAACTTTAGCATAGATGTGAATGTGATAGTGATTGGTTGTCTATTCCTCTGTGTTAGCCCCACGGTAGACTGGTGACCTGAGCACGGTGTACCCCGCCTCTCGCCTGGTGACAGCCCCATCTCACACGCACCACCCTTGCATCCCTTAAATGAAGAAGCAGTAAAGAAAAGGTTGGAGCTAAAACAGCTTGTTACAGACCGAGGATGAACTGAGAGGCTCACCTCAAACATGGACCACTTACGCTACTCTAGTACAAGGTTATTATGGAATGGACTAAAGGAATGAACAAAGTGAAAAAAAAAACAACAGGTACAATTATGTTTACAGCCCAAAAAAAAAAAAGCCTCTCGCCCTATGTCAGCTGGGATAGGCTCCAGCCCCACCACCCTCGCGACCCTGAACAGGATAAGTGGAAGAGAATGGATGGATGGATGGAAAAAAATGACCACAAAGAGGAATGACCCAGGAGGGGAAAAAAGTAGTGAGTATCTAACCAAGCTAGCTCTCTGAGCAACTCTGACAGAGAACCAGTATCACAGCCATGCAGCAAGGCGATGACCATAATGGACCGTTTTCAGCAAAAACAAAAAAGACTGGCTGGCTAATTAATACACAGGAACGCTGCAAGCAGGAGGACACACTGATGGACATGTTAATGAGATATCCATACCACTGTGTGACACACACAAATACAAACGCACAAACTTGAAAAGCTGTATTTGAGCTTTGATTCCTTCAAATGCTCAGAGTTCAGTTTGTTCTTGTTTCTAATGTTTCGCTGTGTTCTGATGTCATACACCACATGGAGCTGATGTTGCACTGAAGCTGGACCTGCATCTACTGCTGGACAGTCCAATTTATTGTTCATTCATTCTTGAGATAAATATTGTATTCATGTTTTTTCAGTTTTTGAGATACATATGTTCGACATAGGTTTATTGGTGTCATGGTCCTGGGCCTTATGCCCAGCGTTTTGTGTTTCCACCCTTATGGTTCTGTTTCATTGTGTTTTTTAGTTTGTTTAATGTTCTGTTAGTTATAGTAATTTATATTGAATCCCTGTTCCCTGTGTGGTACCCTCATGTCTGTCCTGTCCCTCTGTCGTGTCCCTAGTCTCATGTGTTGTTGCTGTGTTGTTTATTTCCGGTGCGGTGTGTCTAGTCTGTGCGCCTGTCTCCGTCTAGTTGTTTCCTGTTTTACTTTGTTAGTTCTTGTCGCTCGTGCTCAGTGTTTAGCTTTACTTCCTTGTCTCATTTTGTGATTGTGTTAAGCTGTGCTCCCCACCTGTTGCCTGTTCCCTAATTATCCCTCTGTGTATTTATTGTCTCTGTGGCTGGGTCCTGCTCCACGGCTCTCTGTAGTCCTAGTTTTATCACCCAGTTTAGGTTTATTTTTAGTTTTTTTATTTGCCTTGGTTTGTTTGCCACTTCATGTTCAGCCACAATAAATGCTCACCTTTCATCATTAATACCTGCCGGCTCCTGACTCCTGCTTCTGGGTCCTCACCTCACACACACAAGCTACACGGTCCACTCATGTACTGTGACGATTGAGAGTTCAAGTTTATTGGATTTTTCTGTGTTGGTCCCCATTCATGTCTCATGATGTTTATGTGTGTCCTTAATATTACACACATTTGGCACATAATGCTGCTATCTTGTGAACAGTTGGTTTTTGAATACGATTTCTTTTTAATGGTATAATTTGTTGAGGTCATACTATGCAATAGTTACTCTTGCACCTGACAAATTCTTCTTCTTGCTCTCAGCGGAGGTGAACGCCTTTTCTTTTCTCTCCCAACCCTTCCTTATTTACCCTGCTTTGCTGCTTCACTGTGGTTGAGAGCCTCTCTTTACACATCTTCCAAACTGGAAATTAGAATTATGGATCTGATCAGCTGGTCTCTCAATGCTATTGATTAAATTTTCTCCACGAGGAGAAATGGGGGAGGAGAACCCTCTTGTCCCAGTGGCACACACCCGGCTGGCTACGTTATGGATTCCTGGGGAGCGTGGACGATCATGTGCCTGGCTGCAGTGTCGATTGAGGACATGGAAGACATATACATATTTGGCCTATTGAAAACAGGATTTCTTCTGATTCGACTTGGGGGATACCTGATTTATCGTGAAATTTAGAGTCTGGGCAGCCGTAAGGCTGCCTGGCCAATGCGAAGGTATGTGCAGGGCAGTGCACACTCAGACTCAGTATCTGCTGGAGCTGCACCGCAAGTTGGATGCGAGTCTTGAGGCTGCATCCACAGGTGGAATAGATGAAACCAGCAAGACTGTAAGGCTGTCGGCAAATTAATCAGTGACAGCCTGTACCAAAACAATTGTAGTATCTGAAATTTGTTTCTCTGGACAGCCTTGGATAGCAGGGAATCTCATTTTTCTCCTGGATGTTATGTAAACAGATGCTCTACGCCCCCGCACTATCCCGTCTTCTGACCTGTGTGAACTGGTATCCCTAGACCAGGGGTCGGCAACCCGTAATACGGAAAGAGCCATTTGAACCCGGTTTCCACGGAAAAGTAAACACTGAGAGCCGCAAATACTAGCGGAAGCCGGTAGCGGCTACCACGAGTGAAACATATATTGAGAAATGAAAATAAATAAATAAAATGATTTTATTTTGATATTTCAAGATCACAATAATGTTCAAATTTAGAACTACAACAAAAACTGAACTGACAAAAATAAAGTACACTTCAATTGGATACTTTTAAATTACTTCTGCAAGCCTGAAAGAGCCGCATGCGGGTCCGGAGCTGCGGGTTGCCGACCCCTGCCCTAGACCAAGGCTGCTGGTGAACATTCCACCAGGAACTGTTAGCTGAGGGGGGAGCTGGGTCAGCTCCACAGTAACCTGAACCCACTCGCCTCCGCTGGCTCCCCTCCATCCCCGCCCCTCCCCACCCTAGCACCCCCATGCTACATGTGCTCACACTACACTATGCAGAGGTTTTTCCAACCTCATATTGTGCCCTGTTACGTGGGCGTAGTATGAGATGCTTTTTTTCTCCTCACTCACCCCATTGTGTTCGCTATTGTTTCCATCTTTTTTTAGAATGGCAGCGCCTCTGATGGCTGCAAGGCTGCAGACACCTATCTCCAATGTTTGTTTGATTTGCTTGTCATTTCTTGGATGGATGTTCTGGAATGTAATTTTACTGTAGGTTTGACATATAATAACAATAAATTCTTCTGATTCTGAAATAAGTATGAAAACTTAAGGTTATGTATATAACCCCGGTTCTCTGAGTAGCATGAGTGAGTGTCTCACATAGTGAGACACAAAACGAATGCTATGAAAGAGAACTAAAACGGTCATGATTCACTGAGAAAAAGGACCCAACTGTGGGCACAGCAGATAAAAGTTCAGAGTCTTTATTTACACTTAGTCAGGGAATTCTTTACAAAAGCAGTCCAGGGTTATGACGGGTCGGCAGGGTACGGCAGGCGGCTCAGGCACAAACACTTGCAACTCGACAATATCCACTGATCAGAAAGCCGTCAGGGCTTTGCACACAAACGAATGTTTCCACCTTTTCAAAAAGGTGACATGAGAGCATCATTTCTGCTACCTTGCTCGGGCAACAAAGACTGAAAATTTTCCCACAGCTTAAATACCAGTCAGAAAATAAATAGATAAATAAATAAAATTAATAAATACCAGTCAGAAGCATGCTTGAGAAGGACAGGTGAGTGATTGGTGATTTCCAACAGGTGTGACGGTTACTGCCAGGAGTGGCTGATCTGTGGGTGGGATAGCCAAAGGACCTGCCCAGGGAATGACACACCCACAGCAACCAGATCTACACACATGCAAACGCACACACACACACACACACACACACACACACACACACACACACACACACAAACAAAAACACGGGAGGAAACCAACCTGGAGAGAGTGGGAACCGTGTCAAAAACTAATGCTAAAATTAAGCATTAAAGAAAAAATAAAAACAAGCAAAACCACTCTAACCACTAACCACTATTATAACCTGCTCCAGTAAGTCCAACTAAAGCTATGGACCTGGAAATGAGCGATGTAAGGCAGCTTTTACAAATGGGTCAGATGTTCTGTCCAGTCAGGGACTGTTCAAGTCTTTTAAAGCTTGTGGTGATCTTTTGCAGTTAGAGCTACAGCATTGCTGATCTCTGGACTTAGACGTCTTTGTGTATTCATCAGGGTTTTCAGCGCTCTGCATTCTCTGAAAGGAAACCCAGGCAAACACCTCCCAGCTCTGTTGAGGTTTGCCTCGGTGAGGATCTCTTGGTTTGTGTAATCCTCACCCTGCTGAGCTTCGGCTGGACTGGCAGAAACACTGAACACACAATGCTTTTTGTGTCATTTTTTCCACAGTTGTTGTCATAATTCTGCAATCTTCGGCTCAGGTCTCCATAGAGATTTTAATGTCACTGAGACAAATGATACAGCATTACATCATTTTATGGCGTTGCTGTTCATATCAGCGAGAGGAAACCACAAAACTCTGTCGTTCAGAGTCACACTCTGGATGTGGAAACAGATCCAGAAAACTTCTGTGTGGCTAACATGACTTCTCTTTGTCCTTCAGGTATAACCACAGTTCTGACCATGACCACTCTCAGTACCGTGTCCAGGACATCACTGCCCAGAGTGTCTTATGTCACTGCCATGGACCTTTTTGTCACCGTCTGCTTCCTGTTTGTCTTTGCTGCGCTGATGGAGTACGCAACATTAAATTACTACTCATACAGCGTTCAAAGACCCAGCTACATGGAACCTAAAAGGCTGGTAAGCTAGCCTTAAGTTTGTTTTTCTATTTTCTCTTAAACAGATTTATTTAATGCACTCACCGAGTAACATCAGTGACCTCAGAAGAATATACAGGATTACTGTCACATGTCTGATAGAACTTTGGCTCTGTTGCCACAGGAAAAGGGCTCAGGGACTAGATGATGTGATGCTGCCTTATATAAGCTCTTTGACAAGACTGTTGCTATTTTAAAGGAACAGAGTCCAGACTGTCACCTCGTGTCCTCTGCTCTCATCTTACAGTCAGTGGTGCACATGAAAATATTTCCAGACTCTGTTAGCGGACACACAATAGGCTCAGATGTTCTCTTTTAATTCATTCACTCATGTACATGAAGCATGTAGTGGTTATGATGGTGCATATTTCAGCATATTCATAGCGTGAAATCATTCACTGTCAGATTTTAAAACATTGTTTCTCTTACAGCTTTTAGAGATTAATCAACAGGTGGAAAGCTGTTGCACCCAGGCTGAGAATTTCTTGTTGATTCAAAGTGTACCTGCAGGGGACACTATAATAAACTATTAGAGCACTATACATTTAAAATAAAGAAAAGAAAAATATAAAAAAGTTTTAACTCCAGGCATAAAGAGGCTGCTGCCTGTGTTATGGAAAAATTAATTTAGTGCCACTACTGCACTCAATATTTCCCTCTTAGAGACAATCTCAGAGGCGGTTAAGAGTGTGTCTAAACTTAACTGACCTAACAATAGTCAGTTAAAAAAGGAAATCAGTGGATGTAAAGATATAAAGTTATTTTGCCTCAGAATATTTGAAGGCAGTCTACCCTGAGAGTAAACGGCTTTAGATCTGCAACCATCAAACTTTCTGGAAAATGCTCTACTTTTTTTTTTTTTTTTTTTACTGTGATAGGGGAAAGCACTTGGTGCTCAAAGACTTTTTGTATTTTCAGAACTACTCTGTCCTCGATATGAGACCTCCTCCACACACAGTCGTCGCTTTAAACAACTCCATGTACTGGCAGGAATTTGAAGACGCTTGTGTCTACGAGTGTCTGGATGGAAAAGACTGCCAGAGCTTCTTCTGCTGCTTCGAGGAGTGTAAAGGAGGCGGGTGGAGGAGAGGCCGCGTCCACATAGATGTACTTGAACTGGACGCATACTCGCGTGTCTTTTTTCCCACCTCCTTCCTGCTGTTCAACATCGTCTACTGGGTAGGCTATCTCTACCTTTAGCACACTGCAGGTGCCTGTTTGTTCTCAGTGGATGGACGGTGCAGTTTAACAGAGGTAATTCGATCTGAATAAAAGGTAACACCAAATAAACTCCTTCCTGTGGACCCGGTTACCTGGAGATGAAAGCGCAGTCAGGAGGACTCAGTGTGTGTGTGTGTGTGTGTGTGTGTGTGTGTGTGTGTGTGTGTGTGTGTGTGTGTGTGTGTGTGTGTGTGTGTGTGTGTGCATGTGTGTGTGTGTGTGTAGACCTGTGCCTGGCAGAGATTTCAGCCTCAGTGACTTCAGGTATGAGAATACATCACAATCCTGACTCCCTTCATGTGCTGTACACAGAGGGATGGACGGTGCACTAATGACCATTTGGAGACATAGAAGAAAGCGCGCCCCAGACTCCTCAGTCAGGAGGCTTGTGTTATAGGGAATGTTAATACCCAGCCATCAGTCAGATCCAGATGATGAAAATCCAAGGACGTTCAAACATTCATAGTGCCTTCCTCTGGAGGGGTAGATACTATCTGCTGCAATAATCAGGGAATAATGATTTATAAAAAAAAATTAAAAAAAATAGAAGAGCCTGGCTTTGACTGATTATGGCTGCTCTCATTCAGAGCTCCGAGTTACATTTATAAAACAACATTTCTTGGAGCAAACACAGAAGAATTATTTGATTCACTTCATTGTGACTCTCAGCTCCTAGACATGGTGCATCCCTCCTTCTGCACAACACATTTTGTTTAGTTTCATTTTTTTTACACATCTTATGGTGTTAAACTGGTTCTTTTGATGGTTCTTTATTCTGTGTTTTTGTTTGTGTTCCTACAGTAACAACTCAAACTGTGGGTTTTACTTATTCTACACCCAGAGGAGAAAGAAAACTGAAATAACTGAGGTAAAGTTTATTAGCCGCCTTTGGTACAAAAGGCAGTCCAGCTGAGATGAACAGCCACATGTACAGTACATGCTGAAGAAAAACTACTTTTCTTTCTACATTCTGGGAAATACAATAACATCACTTCCTCCATATGCTATATATGAAATTAGAGCTTGCAGCTGGTTGGTTTAGCTCAGCGTAAAGACTGAAGGCAGGCTCAAACAGCTGGCCTTGGAGTTAATGAATTTTCTCTCCTTGCACATGTGACAGTAGGTCTAATCTGCTTCACTTAATTTGGCAGAACCAACAGGAACCACACCCGAACCAGGCCTACAGTATGAACCCAGAGGAACAAGACAAAGATGAGTCAAATTTAAAACTGATTTATATATTTCTGGTACAAAATCAACTATGTAATAAAAAAATAAAACATTATCAACCCAAAATACAAGAATCTAAAAACTATGCCGACTCCAGATTATGTAACATTCTGTAGAGTTATTAACACTAATAAAATTGTTAGGCACGACCTAGACTCACTTTAAAAAGGCAGCTTCCCTCATATCTAATAACAACCCACAGACAGCAAAGACTAAAACCTACCAAACAGTAGCATAAAACATATAACAGAAAATAAGAGTTTAAATAATGCAACAGGTCTGCTTATAATACACCGGAAGAAACCCAGAAGCATCAATCAATCAATCATCTAACTCTGGACAAGAAAGCAAAGAAGTGTGCTTCCTAGAACTGAAATGAAATCCTCGATGTGAGTCGAACCTGAAGTTTTCTTTTACGTCTGCAGTAAGATGTGGAGTTTAAATGTATTTACAGTCAGCAGGCGCAACAAAACTGTTCATGTGCACCAGCTGGATCGTCACAGATTGGGCACCTTTGAGATGAAACACCCTGGGAGCCCGGGCAGCCATGCTTATAAAGGAAGTGTTCTTTAGCTACATGAGCGTATTCACTCCGTGTATTGGCATCACACAGCAGCCACTTCTTAGCACACACTGCATAAAGTAACCAGGCAAAGAATAGTCTTTGCTCTTTTAGCTGTTAAACTAATGCCTAGGTTCAATATAATGGGTGTCACTGGTACATGACTGTAGGCACAAATATAATAATCCTGCTTATTACAATCACCAATCTCTGTTTGCATGCAATAAACAGATACCATGACGCTTGAGAAGATGTGATACATTGGAGATAGAGTTATGCTTTTAATATGGACTGTTTGTTTCATAATTTGATTTTCCTGTGTTTCCACCTGGCATTAGCAACCATTAAACTGCCTTAGTGTAGCCCACCCTGAGCTGAGATCAACACCAGAAAGACGTATTTACCTCTGACAATAACCTCAGCATGGTGAAGACCTCACTTCAGCAAAGGTTACTCCTTTGTTTTTGGCAGTCAACTTTTTATATCCCTTTTTTTTCCAGCTCTTTTCTTTTTTCTTATATTTGCGATGTTTGTGCCAAATATTTCACACATGTGCCCTGTCATTTGTTTTCAGGCAAGTCTGAACAACCCTAAAGTGGTTATTTTAATGTTTTACTGCTGCACATACAGTACAGTGTGGTATGTTGGAAACTTTCGAAACTTAAAGAAAGAAAAAGTTCAAGAAAAACTTTAAAGAAAAAGATGTACACTCTTTATGTCAGTGGATTTTTAAATGTGGTGTTTCTAGCAGGTCCCAGGGTTGATGTGAAGTTACAGTACAGGCACACATACAGGAATAAATTCAAAGCTTCTTTCTTACATTATTTGCATCTGTTTAATTAAATGATGTCTTAAAATGTGCAGAGGTATCAGACTGTAAAATGTCACCTTGCAATATCATTTTGAAAGAAAATGTTCAACTCTGCCAGCACTGGCGCAAAGTGCCACCTGCTGTGCCCGCGGGCACACGAGATGCTGAGTGAAAATGAAAAAATGAAAACGTCTGCAGCCACGTTAGTGTGCATGCTCGCTGTGTTTCTTCAACAAACACTAAATGCTGAAAGCTGTTCATCTGTTCTCTTCATTCCTCAGACTGAACTGCCATGTGTCATTTTCTTTATCTTAATTTAAGGGCAAGAATTTTCTTTTTTATTGCACTTATGACCTGTGTTTGTGTTGTGGTGCTGCCCAGAAGTCACAGCATCCCAGGTCCCTTCTGCTGACACGTGAAGGGCAACGCAATAAGGTTTTCTGAGTGGTGCTCTACTTTACAATAACTCTTACATCACCATGTAAGAATGAAAAAAAAAAACATATTCAAACATGCCTCGGTTCTTGTTATCTGGGGGCCTTGTTTTGCTTTTATCAAACAGCTGACTGAAAGAAATCAGACATGCGAAGGGGATCTCAGGCTAGTTCAGGATGCACCCTTTGGCCAGTTTGTAATCTGTCAGACGAGACCTGACTTTTCATATACACTCGTGGCCAAAACTTCTGTGAATCACACAAGTATAAGCTTGCTGCTTCCGTTTTTAATGATAAAAACTTCAGAATGTTACAAAGAGTGATCAGATGAATTGATGAAAGTCCCTGTTTGCCATGAGAATGAACTAAATCCACAAAACACATTTCCACGTCATTTCAGTCCTGCCACAAAAGTACCTGCTACATAATTTCAGTGATTCTCTCATTACCACAGGTTAGAGTGTTGATGAGGACGAGGCTGGGGATCACTCTCAGGCTGACTAAGTTTGAATAGCAGACTGGATGCTTTAAAAGGAGTGCGGTGACTGAAATCACTGTTAACTGTTACTGCAAGGCAGCACGTGCAGTCATCATCACTTTGCATAAAAAGGGCAATTCACAGGCATGGGTATTGCTGCTAGTAAGATTATACTTAAATCAGTCATTTATCAGATCATCAAGAACTTCGAGGAGAGCGGTTCAATGTTATGAAGAAGGCTTAAGCACCAGGACTGTCTCCTGAAGGTGATTCAGCACCATCAGTGCAGAGCCTCCTCAGGAATGGCAGTAGGCAGGTGTGAGTGCATCTCAGTGAGGCAAAGACTTTTGGAGGATGGCCTGGTGTCAAGAAGGGCAGCAAAGAAGCCACTTCTCCCCAGGACAAACATCAAGGACAGACTGGTATTCTGCAAAAAGTGCAGGGTCTGAACTGCTGAGGCCTGCAGAAAAGTCATTTTCTCTTTCTGATAGTTTGGGGCATCTGGAAAAATGATTGTCTCGAGAAGAAAAAGTGAGCACTACCATCAGTCCTGTGTTGTCCCATAAGTAAAGCATCCTGAGACCCTTCGTGTGTGGGGTTGCTTCTCATCCAAGAGAGTGGGCTTCCTGACAATTATGCCTGAGAACACAGCCATGAATAAAGAATGGCACCAAAACATCCTCCGAGAGCAACTTCTCCCAGCCATCCAAGAACAGTTCGGTGAAGAACAATGCCTTTTCCAGCACGACGGAGCTTCCTGCCATGAGGCAAAAGTGAAACTAAGTGGCTTGAGGAACAAAACACTGAAAATTTGGGTCCATGGCCAGGAAACTCCCAGACCTTAATCCCATCGAGTACTTGTGGTCAGTCCTCAAGAGGTGGATTTGGCCCAGAAGTTAATTGACAGCGTGCCAGGGTGAACTGTATGTCACATAAACTTATGTCACAGAAATATCTAACGAAAAGGTCTAAAAACAGCGACGCAGCAAACTTTGTGAAAACCAATAATTGTGTCATTCTCAAAACTTTTGGCCATAACTGTACTGCATTGACTTTCCACACTTTGTATTGTCAGGCAATAGAAACAAACACAGCAGAAGCAGACACAGAAGTGGCATCATTTAACTCACTAAGAGGTCAAAGGTCACTGTGAGCTTGGCTCTGGATGATGTTTGGAGCAAAGATCTTTATTACTACTTATGTCACACAGCATAGGGACAAAGGTCATCTGTGGACTGTACATAAAGGTGAAAAATGTCCCACGCCACTTCCTTAAACTGTACATGTGAAGCCAAAAACACTGCAGAGCCATCTTGTGCTGATCATTTGAAACTGTGCAGTCATAACCTGCGCCTGGAGAAGTCCCACTAACATGACGACTTACACTGAGAATGTCATATTTTTATCTGATCATTTCTTATGAAAAATAATTATTAGTACAAGCTTCTAGCAAGCTACATGTCACACTGTGTTCCCGCAGTCACTGAGCGCTAAAGCTGCTAGCTATAGTTTTAGTATTAACTTAGCTTTCAAAATGTGAACATAAATGACTGAAAATTTTTTGAAAGTTCCCCCAGGTCACTCAGAATTTATGTTAGTATAACTCACTGCAGAACAGCTTGTTTTATGGTTTGGAACCACAGGCTGGAAATAAGAGATGGCTACTGTCACCCATTGGTCAGAGAAGGTCCGACAGTCAAATTCCCAGGTAAATGAAAAACTGTCACATCACACATTAAAACATACCTTGTTTGTTCTCCTTTTGACTCTACTGTGTACCTTAATTTACAAAATGAACATGGACATCAAATTTGTTCTTTGGAAAAGAAGTGAACATAGCTGGAAGAGAGGGTGGAGTGACTGAGTTATCAGCTAATGCTATAAAATAGTTTTACTTACCAAAACAGGAGCCCTGACAGTTGTGGCGATCTGTTTGATATTTGCTTTAAAAAGGCACAAACATGCTCTCGAGCTCCAACTGAGGGGCTCAGGTTGGCTGAGGTGAAGTCTAACAGACATCTAGTGGCCCGGTCAGCAACCACTTGTCACCCAAAGCAGCCACAGGCCCCAAAACACCTTCAGTAATTATTATTTTTAAATCAGCCCTAGGCTATTATTCTGAAACAAAAGCTCTAGAAACCAGGCTGGCTGTGAACGTGTTTTTTTCTGCTGTAAAGTCAGCCAGAACAAACCTCATCTGGAAAAAATAAAGAACATGACCAAAAAAACATGCTGTTTGGTTCATGCGTGACGTAAACTCCAGCCAATCATCATATGTACCGCTGAGATAATTGAGATGTTCTGGCTTTGCTTCTGAAGAACAGTGTTGTCATCCATGTTCAGGCTGTTTATGAGGCACAAAATTTGGATTTTATTGAGCATCATGAAAATGAATACAGTGTATCTTTTTAAACTGAGACTGTCCCCCTGCTCTCTGTACTAGCTGGCATTTAAAAAGTATCGTTTCCAGCATCAGTGTCATGTTTTCTAGTTTTCCATTGCATTTCTCCAACTGGACATCCCACATTTTTTTGGTATTATCTTTTGAGCCTACTGGAAAGCAAAGGGGGTAAACACAGGATTTGATTCCAGGCCAGTACTGGAGTGTGTGTGACTCCAGACTGAACCAGTGGACCAGCTCTGGGCACTGTGTCATCTGAGGATGAGCAGGTCTCAGGCAGATGGGGAGGCTGAGCCGGTGACAGACATTCAGGCAGGAGCGTTTCTGTCTCTAACATGCTTGTAAAGCTCTTGCAAAGAAGATTCTGGAACGTTGTCGGAATTCTTTGCAGTATCGGTGCAGCTTTGGTGAGTTGAAGTATAAGAAACGGCTGCACTGACTCAAAGACACATTTGGTGAGTCTTGTTGTGATAAGCATGCCAAAGACATTTCTGTTTCATATTCTTCTCTGACTGCTGAAATCAAGCTGGAGGAAGCTGCAGTTTGGACTGTTTTTTAAGACTTTCCATGTGTTCAATGCAGTACAGTGAAGTGTCATCTGAATGGAAACTAACAGAAATAACTAGCCTGTAAGTGCTCTAAGGTGGTTTGTGTCATTTTCCAGTTCATCCACAGCTGTATGATTTGTGGCAGAAACAGCACTAACAGCTTATGTAATTGCTGAAGAGGCTTCGGTCTCTGTGATGATGAACATGCAGTGTTTTTCTCCCACAAGCGTTCATTTATAGCCATGTTTTTGCTCTCAGCAGTCAATTTCAGCATTGGTTTCACATTTTGGTTTTCTCTATCTAACTTGCTGTGTACACAAGACTGAACTGTACAAGTGTGACATACAGTAGATGTTTCATTACTCGGTGGCATAGTCAAGTGCAAGTGTTGAGACTGTACTCCTCAGCAGCATGCTGTCCTGTGAGTGGGGTTCTTTTGGTGGGTTCTTGGGGGGTTTTTTTGCTCCTTTTCGCTCCTGCATCTACAACCCATTTCCAGTGCTCATGCTATTTTCATAACCACAGTTCTTTTGATATCAAAAATGTGCATTACTACTGAGGACCAGAAAATATGGAATAAAGTTTCTTTTGCATAAATGAACTGTGCTTGATTCAGAGTTGTATTTAATGTTTTAATGCATTTAATTTACAACCTGGAGCGGAGAAACAGCATGGAGGCCATTTTTTTCAAACTGGAACAGAAGGTTTTTTAAACTTAAATGAAAAAATAGTCCCTGAGTCAGTGTACATTGTGAATCTAATAATGCTTTTCAACATAAAAGAGTAAAAAAGTGAGCTGTAAAATATCTGTAAATAAATAACAGAACTGGATTTGCTCTTTCACAACAAGAGAAAATAGTCTCTGGAAAGCAGCCTCCTCACAAGAATCATCAATGAAATGGCTAAAACTGGTAAATATGTTTAAAAGCAAGAAATGCTTTTGCTTTGAAAATCCTGATCCAGAGAAGATGTAGTATATTTTCTAACAGCAAACAAGCCCTGAGGCACCCCTGAGGGTTAAAAACAGTCCAAGTTTGGTGTCGCCATTTTCCCACGTGCTACAATCAGGTGTTCACTAAAACATGAAAGTGTCTGAGGCTGAGCAGAGTTAGCAGTTACTCTTAGCGGTAAGCCGCAATCTAAAGATGATATGCCACCTTCCAGCTAGGATATTTCTTTAAAACAACAACAACAACAACAAAGGAATTACACAAAAACCAGCAACAGCCGCGACAGCAGCAAAAAAGGGGTTGGAGTAAGTGAATAATGATCTGCCACACCACGCTAATAAACATACGGTAGCAGCACCAGTGATTTCTTTGGGAAGTTTAAGAATGAGGGAAAAATTACTTTTATAAGTTCTGTGGGCGCTTTTGCCCCAGTTTAGTCTCCCAAAGCAACCTGGTCCTGGATGAGGGGCCAGATGAAGATGGATTCAGATGACCCTTATGAGAGGAAGATCAAGGGAACAGTTCACCCCGCCTGGGATGGGGTTACTGGGGCCCCGCCTTGGAGCCAGGCCTGGGGACAGGGCTCAAGGGACAGCGCCTGGTGGCTTCTTCTAGGCTGAACTATTGTAATTCATTATTATCAGGCTGTCCTAAAAGCTCCCTGAAAAGCCTGCAGCTGATCCAAAATGCTGCAGCTAGAGTACTGACAGGGACTAGAAAGAGAGAGCAGATTTCTCCCATATTGGCTTCTCTTCATTGGCTCCCTGTTAAATCTAGAGTAGAATTTAAAATCCTTCTCCTCTTACACACAAGGTCTTGAATAATGGGTAAATGAACTGGTTCTTATATAGCACTTTTCTGCTCTACTTTGAGGACTCAAAGCACTTTATACAACATGCCTCATTCACCCATTCACCCAAACACTTCCTTCTACAGCTAAGTGCTTTCTATCGAACATTCATATTCCAACGGTTGCATCGGAGAGCCGCTTGAGGTTCGGTAACTTGCCTAAGGATACTGGAGTAGCCAGGAATCATACCACCAACCTTCGAATTAGTAGGTGACCTGCTCTACCGCCTGAGCTCCAGCCACCCCGAAACTTACATCACATGGTATTCCCAAGTGGTCTCCCATCCGAATACTAACCAGGCCCGACCCTGCCTGTTCGAGATTGGGCCTGTTCAGGGTGGTATGACCGTAAGCCGTATCGGGCTTACGTAATCAGGCCCCATCATGTCTTAAAGAGCTCATAGTACCGTATCACTCCAATAGAGCACTTCACTCTCAGACTGCTGGCTTACTTGTGGTTCCTAAGGGATTTTAAAAGTAAAACTGCAGCCAAGAGACCATAACACAAGACCATTTATTAATGTCTCAATGCATGGTTTGAACTGTTTTCAATTAAACGTTATTCTGCAACAAAAGTCTTAATTTGACTGATAGCGATTCTTTCCTGAAGCATTAAAATATTTGGTGTTCAGGACATCGTGAGCTCTGAGGCTGCACTGGATGAACCCAAGTTGTAGTAATTAAAAACTCCATCAAGACAAATTTAAAATGGAAAACCAGGATGCCAAAACCAAATGCTGAAAAAAAAAAATACAAGTCACACAGGGCAGGAAACAGGCAGACATGGAGCAGGTGGAGCACAAACAGCAGGCAATAAGGAAGACGATTGACTACATGCAGAGGAGCTAACACGAAGCACGGCTCAGGTGGAGACAATTAAGTCGAAGCAGGAACAAGGTGGGAAATTTTTCAGAATAAAGCAGCAAATGACTAGAAGACGGACACAACACATATAAACAAACCAAGAGAAACATGAAGAAACAAAGTCTCTGTTCTCATTTCTCAGCTTGTGCGCTTGATTCCTTTCCTCAGGTCTTTGCGCCTCCCACCACAGATGTCAGCAGAGGAGGCGAGGAAGAGACGCAATGAGAGAAGAGTCAACGCAACAGGCATTTTAGAAAATGATACTGTAGTATCTGTTTTACCTTTCCATCGCCTTCAGTGGTCATTATGAATGCGTTAGCATGTTGTTAGGTAACTGAACTGAGCTGGTTCCACATCCAGGCCACAGGCGAGCTCCTGCAGGGGATCACCCAACATTTGATTTTGGAAAACAAACTTCTGCACTTCCTAAATCAGCTCATTCCACTCACCAGCTCTAGTGTGCGATCCAAAAGGGCAAATTTGCTGCAGTTCCTGACAGTCTGAGAGAGAGAGACAATAGATGTTACAAAACACAGTTTTCCTTTTTTTTTTTTTTAGTAAAGGCAACATCTAGTGATTGAGCCATTGATTAATTACCTTATAACTGGGAAGAAAGCAGGCTTGGGGAACAAATGTTAGAAAGCTGGGTATTTTAGAGGAAAAGAAAAATGTATTTTACCCGAAATATAACAATATAACAAGTAATACCCTCGTTCTTATTATGTAATTAAAAATTTAACCAAATTAGAGCAGCTGTAAGTTTACAATAGCAAACAGGGCAAAAAGGTGAAAGGCAGGTCAGGTGCTAGGGTGAGACTGGCTCCTCATCATCGTCATCATCACGATCATATCTAAATTAATGACGGAGTGAAAGCAGAAGTCTCAGAGATGGTCTGGCAGATATTAGCAACGTGGAAGACTTCAGTCAGAACAACAGCGGTGCAACACTGATGTGCAGTAACATCTGCTGTGAACTGTGTGTCGGCCTCCGGGTCCGCACATTGATTCATTCAGGAAACAGCGTAGCTGCAGACTCATGAACAGCCTCTCTGTGCGACAGCAGTGGAGTGCTCCGGCTGTAGCTGTGTGCTGCTGCAGGACAAAGCAAAACAAGAGTAGTCCATCTCATTCATAGATCAGCACTGTGGCTCCAGTCTCCCTTAACTGCCAACAAATTGCAGGTTGCTGTGGCAACAGGGCTCTGGCAGGCAGGGGTGGACAAAGAATGAGTCCAGGCTGGGAATTTGACTCTATCCCATGCCGTTGGGGGGGTGGGGTGGGGTGGGGGGGTGGGGTGGGGTGGGGGGGTAACAGTGTGTGTTACTCATGAGAAATGCATCGCCCATAGAGCACATGATTCAAGGCCTGTTGGGAGCGCTTGGACATTCCCCAGTTGGCTGAACCTCACCATACATCAGGAATTACTCTCACTTCTGCCCTGCTGTCTTTGGAGCATCTATCGATACCTAAGACATCATCAGAGTTCTTCCACACTCGTCATCTTTAGTCTCAGACAGCCCAAACTCCGTTCTCTGGTATAGTCACTTGAGTGAGCAGTGATGATGATGATGATGAGTGATGATTTCTTCTCCTCCTCCTATTCTTGGGGAGGTTTTATCAAAGTCTGAAGCCTCCTCTGAAGTTCACTCCTCGACAGAGCCCCTTCTGTGTTGCTGACTCAGATGGGTTACCTGCACCTCCAGGTACACTGGTACACTTGTCCAAGTGTTGGGATGTTTGACAGCTAAACCCCAGCAGATAACTTTCAGTCTCAGTGGCTGCCTTAAATGGTCTATATTCATAAAGCTGGTTAGCTAGCTTGGTGATCAGGTGCATCATTAATTGTGACACCATGACGTAATGGGATGTTAACTTTTGGCAGTGAAAAACTCACATACCTGGAAAAACTCAACAGCTGACTCGTTCCAGTACCCCTGAATGCTGACCAAGGTGAAACACAAAGCATCTACATCTTTAATCAGTGCAGTGTAATCATCAGTTTTCATTTAGAAACGAGTTGTTTGTATTTGTTTTGTTGAGTGAGTGCACATTGTATCCCCTGGTGCAGGTTTAGCAGAGGAGGATGGAGACGGTTAGCTGCTGAAATAATCCTCTCCCTCCTGTTTCTCACAGGCAGTCTAATCACACCTCATCACACTGAGAGCTGGACTCTTCTTCTGAATGGAAGTTCCCAGGCTAAATTTTCAGAAAAGCTACATCTTCAAAATCACAGAAGATGGTGATTTCTTTGCAGGAACTGGGGACTCATATGTTCATACGCTTTACACTGTATAAAAGATGGGTTATGCAGCAAAATCACTGCGCTCTTATTTTTCTTATCACAAGGCTCAAATCAGTGTGGAGAAGTAGGTTCGGACCACCCAGCCCTCATCAGGAGACATATCTGCCTGCTCAGCTCTTCTCATGCTTCAAGAGTCAAATGAAGATGTGAGTTTCATCGGCTGGTGTTTGTGGGAGAAACCTGTTGTGTTTTTTTCCTTCTAAAACATGATGAACTACATACTGTGGAGAGTATAAAAAATAATTTTATTTTAATTATTAGCATATACTCTGTTAAAATCTCAGAGTATGAGGGACCAAGCTGGCAAAAACAAACAGTATTTTCAAATGTTGGCTTTATTGTACCCCAAAAAAGACAAGAATGTTGAAAATAAGCAATTCTTAAAAATCAATGGGCCCATAAAAGAGGTCAACTAAACAAAATTTACAAAAACCATATCTAACAGAACCCAACTAACTGACCCGCCCAAATGAGAGACAGCTCAACCTATATATTAATGGAATAAACCATTTTAAATGCCACAGGGGGAACCAGAGTTTAACTATACTTGAAAAACACACACACACACACAAAAAAACCTATTCCCCCCATGGGGTTACAACAGATGGTGAAGTCCACTTGATTGGCCTCTACATTTAAACCAGCTTCACCCTCTGGGTGCTGTTTTGCTCAAACAAGGAAGAACTGGAGCAGCAGGCAGGTAACTCACGAAAACCAGAAAAGAATTACTGAAACTTATAAGTCACTGAAATCAATGTTAGTTAATTGTTTAAGATCTGACATTGTATCATATAATAAATTACCTACATTAAACTTCAGTAACTATAAACTAAAGATTAAGGTATAAACCCTACTATATTAAGTTTATACAAATATAAATAAATGTTACCAGAGTCTTTCAATTGTGTGGTTGCAGACAACCATCACACAGAGTAAAATAGAAATACAAAGAAAAAGTAAAAATAATAAAATTACAGGAGAGCTGCAGAGGGGTGAAGCACAAACAAAAAACATTTTTATTATTTTCTATATGCCAATATCAAAGTGAAAGTGATCTCTCTCCTTACATGTCAAACAGCGTTCTGTTGTCGCAGTGCCTGTTTGCGTCTTTCCTTTAAATCTGTCATCTTGTATCTGCAGTTGTCTTTGGAAGCAGGCTTAACTCTGCTTGCCTCCAGTGCCACCAGAGTCTGTGATGTGTATCATTTTGATGGGTGTGTTTGTGTCCTCTTCATAATGGCTTATGCTTGTCAAGCTGCGTGTCCAGCGGCTTTTTTCGGTTGTTCGCACATGTGCATTGCAGATAAACCTTTGGTGTTTGAGGGGAGACTGATGGGAGACTAGCGCACTACACAAGCTGCTGCTGGCTCTGCTTTCACTGCCGAGACATAGATGGTATAAAACATGGATGTAGCTACCAGATGGCAACAGCAAAAAATACTTCCAGTTCTATAGAAGTTTATAGGAAAACAGCTTTCTGACCTCTGACCTCTGCAAACACTTTCCTGCTTTATGAGTTGATGGGCTCAGTCACTCATATCAGGTTGCAGTAAATAAAAAAAGTCTATTTTGTAAATCTTGGTCTTAGTATTTTTCAAATTCATGATGTGAAACTGCACACTCATTGGCTAATGAGTTGTCAGTCACAAGTTATTAAGCAATGAGCGTGCAGTATTACAGTCAGACCCCCCCCCCCAATCATGTCCTTTTTTGGTAACCAAGATTATGATTGCAGAAATGCTCTGCTTTTTTTTCTTTTGGATTGTAATGTAGTTCTACATGCTTCCAACATATTTGTGTTACTGTTATCAGACTTCCTGTAGACAAATGGTTACAGGTAATGAAAGCACTTGGGAATGACTTTAAGGAAAAGAAATGCTCATCTTGTGACATCAGAGGACAGTGGGTACCGTCACTGTCGTGCTGCCCATCAGTCGCTGCTCTGAGGTTACCGTCTGCACGCTGCTGGCATTAGCAAGTAAACAAACACTCTGATTCATCATCCTAACTTAAGTTTCTTTTTACTCACCAGCTTGGCCCTCGAGCGATGTAAGAACATTTTAATAACTCCTTTAGCATGTTGGCTAAAGAGGGAGAGAGGATGCCAGCTCCCTGATCAGTCTAATGAAACAGGTGGGCTGCATTTTCAGATTAGCATCGATGAGAAAAGTCACTGTTTGGACCAAATTCACAAAGCTGAACCAGCTATTTGCCAAAACTCCACCTTCATTTTTCAGTAGTATTTTAAAGACTCCTGTGGATATTAATTCAATTCAGTTTTATTTCTATAGCTCCAAACCACAATAAGTCACCTCAAGGTGCTTTATACTGTAAAGACCCTACAGTACGTGACATCACGTGACACATCATAGCAATTAAGCTATGATTTATTTATTTATATATCTATATTTGTTAACAGCTGTTTATTTAGAGGTAAGTAATCCTCACAGCACAGTGGCACTACAAACGCATGATTTTACAGGATATGATACATCACTGAAGATTAAACAGAAAATGATGAGCCCATCCTTAAACATCTGCAGCAGCCCTGATAGCAAACACTTTTCTGCCACATAAGTACTTTTTATATTTTATTTGGAATTTGCCAGCAATACAAAGTTTGTGTAGTGCAGTGTTTTCATAGTTTTATTGCTTTTTCTAAACAAACAAAAATCCTCCAGCACTCATCATTATCAGCCAATAATACATATTTTAATGATAACTATTGAAGTAATAAATATTCCAGTTCTTCATCCAGGAAGGAGAGCAGATCCATGCAGAAGAAGAGAATAAACGACTGGCAGCACAAACTCATGAAAGGGGAGGATAATCGTACCTGCTGGTCTTGCTGGGAAAGTGGTGACTATATTTTTTCAAATATTTCTATATAGTTAATGGTAATTAATAAGCTTTACATCATTTTTGTATCTTACACAAGCAGTCACCCCTTGGAGGCTGAAAAAGGAGCCCAAGGTCAAAAACTGCAGTTCCTCTAATGTCCACTTGAAAACAGTTTTGGTCTCTGTGGCTAATAAAATCTCAGTAAGGGGGGATTATTTGGAACATGATTTATTGGGATACAGAATTCAATTCATAAGCTTTTTTACAGTTAGACTCCAATGACCCATCGTGGCAGAACAGAATCCCAGCAGTGACAGGAGTTAGGAAAGGTTTGGGAGCATTAGTAATGCAATTATCTGACCAGTAATATGGCTGCTGTGAGGTTGATTATATTAACATTGGTGACCTGTGGTTCAAAAAAACCACATCGGCAGCCAAAATGCGAACTCGGAAGGCAGTGTGTGACATCACAGTAGCTACAGATTATCCTCAAGAGAGTGTGTGTGTGTATATATTCCTTCCAGCTGATAATGTTAAGGTATCCACTCTCATCTTTGTAATGTCAATATGTGGCGATAATAAAATCTGAATATGATCGCATGTTTGCCCGTGTAGGAAATTTAAGTGTTTTTTGTGAGCAGTATCTCGCTGCCGCACTGCTACACCATATCTCACCTCCCAAATCTCTTTCAGCCCTGGATAAATCTCTGAATACCTCTGGGGGGCAAAACAGTTTCTGAAAGTTGAACCCTGCACGGCTCATGACTTCAGCACTCACACCAATCATCAGCCTTTTCATCGTGCACACAGGGCCTAGATAAGAAATCCAATTAAGTCGATGCTGCACAGTCTTTTTTCCCCATTTCTGCAATCATCTCATACATGTCTATAAACAATAAGCCATTGAGAGTGTAATACGTTTTTGTCATAGATATGCAAATGCTCTGTTATTAGGGAATGGAACAGTAACAAGATGAGTGAGTTTTGGTCAGCATTAATCACAGTTGGGGTTCAAGCAGGAAGAAACCCTGGAACCTTTACTCATGGAAACATCACATCTCTTTGGTTTGGTGAGGAAACAAAAGGCCTGTGATGACTCCTGTGTGAATGGTGTGTGCTGTGGTAGATAACCATCAAAAGTAACTTCAGCACAGTGGAGACTGGATACAAACTGTTCAGTCTGAATCAGGGTTGTTGTGAATCTTCCTGCCTGAGAGTGTGTCGGTTTGGGCTCTGACCGAGTGATTCTCCAGGTGAATGTGTCTGATTACTTCTTCCTGTCTGGTTAAACTTGCAAATCAGTGAAAGCAGCTGCTTCATCACTTGATAGAAAGAATGCCTGCAGCGTCTTGACCCTCCGTGGCAGTCGATTTCAAGCCGTGCTCAATCACCGCACCCAGCGGTTGCTTAGGGATCTGTAACGTAACAGCTTCTGCAAGCAAAGATTTTACATTTTTTGGTGCCTAACCTTATCAAACATACAGTGTGCATACAGTGTGACGCACCTGAAAGACCATGGGAGTGACCATGCATGCTTAATTCCAAGCAGTACCAATACTGTGTGTGCGCTACTTTCAGCTGCTCCCTTGTCACAAGGGGTCACTGCAGCAGGTAGCTCTAAATGTTTTGATTCTGCAGAGTTTTATGCCACATGCCCTTCCTGATGCGACCCCTAAGGGATTTGTGTCTTCAGCTGGAATCGAACCAGAACATTTTTGCACCGTGGAGCCACTGAATTACCAGTCCCATGTATACACATTTTTTTCTCACCATCCTCAAATATAACCATGCTAAGAACTTCAGGTCAACGTGCAGTGAAAAGTGTAATCCTAAATATGTTTGCCCCCCCCTCAGAAAGTATTGCAGTAGAATATCCAATATCCAATTAGTCATGCAATTATTGATCAGTCCATTTTAACTATGTTTCCTTCCAGTAGCAACCTCTAAAAATATCAAAAACTAAAAACAGGATGCTTCTAATTTTAGTCATATTGCGGGAGTGCGAAAAAGCAGTCCTACATATTTAATATGAGCACTGAAGGACATATCCTAGTCAAAAATGACTCCAAGATTGCTCACAGTGTTACTGGAGGCCAAGGTTGAACAATGATCTATAAAGCCCACATCACTGACAACCAGTGGTTACCAGGGAGGTTCACTGACTGGTTCCAGTCAGGCTTGTGCGATTGTGGCCTAAGGGAGTGAGTTTGTAAAAACACAAAACCCTTTTGCCACATGACCAGTGCCATACCTGCATGCATAGTGTGTGTTTATTTCCTACATTAGAAGAAGAGCCTGCTTTCAGATGCTCCCCTGTCACAGGGGGTCACCACAGTGCATAGCTCTGCATATTTGATTTGGCACAGTTTTATCTGGATGCCTTTTCTGACACAACCCCAAAGAGGATTTGTCTCGAGCTGGAATTGAACCAGCAACCTTTCACTTGCCAAGCAAATGTGTCATATTAACAATGTCACCCTGCTTCTCTGCTAATGTGTTTCGTTTGTTGGGATGTAGTCATACTACAGCAAATGACCACAGCCATCGTTTCTTTTCAGACTTTGGTTTTATTCAGTAGTCTTTCATTTTACAGATGAGGATGGACGACTATCACAGACAACCAAACAAAACTGCTGTGCTTTGTCATTTCACTAATCCACTAATTATTTTAGCAAACAGGGAGGAACACTCGTCGCTTCAGGGCAATAATCAACAGAACTAAGTGTTATTCAGCCTCATTAAAATATGTTTTGAAATGTGGCTGCTGCACACCAGCAATTTGCTGTTTTCAAAGCATTTTGCAGTGAAATCTGCTTTGTCAATAATATTGAATGCCTTTCTCACAGCACACTGCAAGATGTTACCCTCCCACCACAACAAAAAGCTGCACACAGCATGAGATTATTTTCATAGTAATCATCTTGTTTACTTATTCAAAAAAGTTAAAATGCAAAACCTATCCATAGATTTAAAAATATATATATATTTTTTTTTTTTCATGGTAAAACAGGATAATTTATTCAATTTGGGATGTGAAATAAAAACAGTTACAGTGCCAGTTAATGCACACTTCAAAGCTCCCTGTTGTTTCTCCTTCCATTGAAACACATACAAGATTTAAGCAGCATGTCTCACTGTTATCTAAATATTAACTGCATAACTTCACCAAGCTTTGTGTGTCGGTTTTTAGGGCCACAGTTGTCTCTCTGTCTTGCTAACAGTTGGACTTTTATTAATGTTACTTGATTTGTAAATGAGAGTATCGCAACTTTATCGGGTGATTTCAGCGCCGTGTCTCAGATTGCCCCGAGCACCTAGATCTCAGGTGATGTATGATGTAACTCATGTATGCGAGTTAGGGAACATTAAATGAACCCTACTGTACTGTGGTCTCTTTAAGAACAGTATGCAAGCAGTAGGTCACATAGATGCACTTACAAACATTCTACATATACACTGAACTGAAGACCTACAAAGGGTATTAGAAGCACATGCTGTACTATTTACAACTACAGTCAGCATCATAAATCACTTCAGAACAGCACGATGCATTGTTAAAACCTAAGAATAGCTTTAAGTAAACGGTTATCCATGCACTGCAAAGTGTAGTCATTTATTCTATCAGTTGTTTTTTGTTTGTTTTTTTTTAAATCATGTTTTTACACAAGAAAATCTTCCACGTGTCAACTTATGCCACAGTGTGTAGTTTTACTTCACATATTAATTAAAAGGAAAGCCCTTCTATGAGGTCAGTCCTGGATGGTGGGTGATCAAAGAGGGAAGTATTTAATTTGGTCTATATCGCAATACTTTGTCTTGTAACAGGGGGAACAGGGTTTTTTAAAATAGCCTTTAACATGAATCCTGTTAAGCTCCCTTACTCCACTCTTAATTACGGAGGGCAGAACACATTTAATCCCTTCTTGATGAGGAGGAGCATTAGCTGTGGATAGAGGAGACTTCTTAGAGGAAATCAAATGAAATTTCCCATTGAACCAGTTTAATTAATTAGTATGTACTTGCAGAGAAACAGTGGTATCACAAGTAACCCGAATACAACACAATCAGCAATAAACATCCACCTCGATCTGGCCTGATTATGTAAAGGACAGGTTCATTTCTACACTGTTATTAAAATATTTGGAAATAATCAGTGCCAAACCTCATCTCCTGAATAAATAGCAGCAAATGAGATATGAGCAAATGTTATATTAATGAAGAGCTTCACACCAAAATAATACCCCTGTTTATCATGTGTCTTTAACACAATGTTGTTTTTCTTATGAAAGATTTGCAAATATTTTTGCCACAAAAAAGCAGATTTGGAGTGATAAATGTAGCCACACAAACTTTTAAAGAATGCAGTTTGAATTGCATTACAAAGACAACAGTGTACCAGTGTTAACGCACTGACAGAAGCTTTATTTAGTTCAGTTTAACACCAGTGAGCCAATGAAGAGAAGTTAATATGGGAGAAATTATTTCTTTCTAGTCCCTAACAGTACTCTTGCATCATTGTTTTTGGATTAGCTGAAAGCTTTTCAGGGAGCTTTTAACAGCCTGATAATAATGAATGACAAGAGCCTAGAAGACTGGAAGTAATAATTGCATTAACTAGTTTTTCAGCATCACTCTGAGACAGGATGTTTCTAATTTTAGATACTGATCAGAAATGACAGCAGTCCTTCATTTGTTCCATTTGTTTAATATGTGCATTGAAGGACATATCCTGGTCAAAGATAACTCCAAGAAGAGGGGCCTGAAAGCTGAAGGCTCTGCCTCCAATTCTACTCTTAAGTATCCTAGGAACCACAAGTAAGCCAGCAGTCTGAGAACGAAGTGCTCTGTTGGGGTGATATGATACTATGAGGTCTTTAAGATAAGATGGGGCCTGATTACTCAAGGCCTTGTGTGTGAGGAGAAGGATTTTAAATTATATTCTAGATTTAACAGGGAGCCAATGAAGAGAAGCCAATATGGGAGAAATATGCTCTCTTGTTCTAGTCCCTGTCAGTACTCTTGTCATGGTCCCCGGAGCTCTCCCTGGCTGGCCACCAGTTTGTTTTTGTTTTTCTTTCTTATCCTGCTCCCCGTCTCATTCTGTGTTGGCGTGTTTGTGGGCGTGTCTTGGTTGCATGTGGCTGTGGAAGATGTCCTCCTCGTAGCTGGTGCTTCACCTGTGGGAGATCACCTGACTTGCACACCTGCTGCAGATGAAGGCTCGTCAGGGGTAGCCTATTTATGATGAGAGAAGCTCCTCAGTCACTGCCAGATTGTTATAGCAGCAAGGTGCATTACTCTAGCTCAGCAATTCTGATTTCAGGTCTGATTCTCTGCTCTAACCTTTATTTCTGTGCAGACCCAGCCCGTTCCAGGAGACATTCAAGCTGAGGAAACTTTTTAATGTGTGTCTGTGTGTGCTCACGGATCCTCCAAACCAATACAGAGGAGACCTTGGAGGGAACTTTGTTTTGCTTTCTCCTGTTTTTGAATCTGCCCCCACAATAAAGTGTCTGCTCTCGCTGGATTCTGTGTCCCGCAAGTGAGTCCTTCCTCCATCCAGTTCATGACAACTCTAGCTGCAGCATTTTGGATCAGCTGAAGGCTTTTCAGGGAGCTTTTAGGACAGCCTGATAATAATGAATTACAGTAGTCCAGCCTAGAAGTAATTTAATTGCATGAATTTTAGAAATATTTTGCAAATGCAAAACAGCAGACCTACATATTTGTGTAATATGTGGATTGAAGGACATATCTTGGTCAAAAATGACGCCAAGATTTCTCAGTGTTACTGGAGGCCAAGGCAATGCCATCCAGAATAAGTATCTGGTTAGACGCCATGTTTCTGAGATTTGTGGGGCAAAGAGTACAAGAACTTCAGTTTTATCTGAATTTAAATTAGAGGTCATCCAGGCCTTTATGTCTTTAAGACATTCATGCAGTTTAACTAATTGATGTGTGTCATCTAGCTTCATGGATGGATAAAGCTGGGTATCATCTGCATACCAATGAAAATGCATGTAATGCTTTCTAATAATACTTTGTTGGGTCAAAAATTTAGGCCTTTTTAGGCTGATAAGCTAGCTTCCCAGGTTTTTTAGTTCCCGTTAGAATCAACACTTTGAGGAAAAGATTTGCAAAAACCAGAGCGGAATCATTGGCGGCAGTTTTATTGAACAAAGAATTCAACAAAGCACAAAAAGATAGAGGAAAAAGCAAAGGTCCCCAGGGGGTTCCAGCCTTAAGCAGGTCAGCAGGTGATAGTAGCAGGCAGAGGAAAAAGCTCTCGGAGCTTCTGAGAGCCTCATTTTATCTCTCAAAGGGTGGCCTAATCACTCCCTGTTTCATTATGTCAAATTTCCTGGTCTTTATCATAGTTGTTTTAATTTAACATTTAGCACCATTGCTTCCCAAATTTGGCCCAAACGTTTCTTAAGAATAATTACATATCTTGAATATGTTTACCTGCCACGATTTAAAATTGTACCCTTTATTTAACACTTTAAAGGAGTTTGATGCTAGAGTGGCCTGACCTTTATTGACAGTTTTGCCTA
The DNA here is from genome assembly GCA_024447675.2 of Pterophyllum scalare. NCBI lineage: Eukaryota > Metazoa > Chordata > Actinopteri > Cichliformes > Cichlidae > Pterophyllum > Pterophyllum scalare. The sequence goes on along the minus strand of JAMQGT020003164.1, from coordinate 4,236 downwards.
TTAAATTTATTCAGCCCTTCTTGGCATTTTACTTACTACGTGCAACCTGCACATGCTGCCCACTAACCTGCCAGGCAAACAACCCCAGAGTGAGACACAGTAAAACATAACTTCTTTTAATAAATGCAATCAAATGGTGACATAAAACTTGAGCATCAATCAAACAATACTTTTAAATGAAAGAAAGCAGAAACATTATAAACGAAGACAGCCATAAAGCACACCATTTAGATCAAAGGTTCTCAGTCAATGTAATCAAAATAAGTCAAACAGTATAATCTAATTCAAATTAAATCAATAGTCAATAAGGTCAATAATCAGCAGTCCATTCAAATCAGTAGTCATATAAATTTTGAGTGTTTTAATTCAATAATCATTTTAATAATGCAAGTGTATGCTTATGATCATTATTAGTGAAAACCATCTGTTTTGATGGTTGCGCCCTATGGTGTGCTGATGCCTGCCTGAGTGCATTTCTGTTAGACGATAATAAAGCTAGCTAATATTAGCTTTCCAATATTTAGGCTGTAATGACTTCTTTTATCAGTTTGCTCAATCCTGCTGTGTGAACATACATTACTGATGTGAACACTGATAGAATTAGCTGTTTATCTAATCCCATCATTTCTAGATTCATGTATTCTAAATGTCATGATTAGCTAATGTGCATCCTTTCCTTTTTTTTTAATGTTTGCTGTATTTGCCAATAACAGCTTTTGTGTGTTTTTCACATCTGCAAAAGTCCCCTGTACATAATCGAACAAATACATGTGAGTTCTGCATTTAATATTTGATACAGTAATTGTGCTTTTAAATAGATTTTTCTCAAGATTTGTCATAGAAAGAGAAATCCTTTCTGCAGAGACCGGTAAAACTGTTCCACCAGTGCTCCACTCATAATATTCACATCACAGCAGTGGGTGGGAAAATGAATTTATTTGCATTTTCTTTTGCCAGCCAAATGAAAACATGTCTAAGATCTGTGCTATAATTGACTGATCTCCCAGTGAGACATCCCAGTGAGCACAGTAGGACTGTGGAAGTGACAAATCGACTGTACACACAGTGCAGCAATTTTTATGCTACGCCTTTGCTTCATGAGTTAAAATGTCAAGTGCAAAAATATTGTCAGGACTTTAGTGAGCCTTTCTCTTTGTTCATTGGACTTTGAATGAATAAAGTGTGACAGGAAGTAAATCCAACTCTGTGGATAACGGTGTGATAAGCAGTAAATAATGTGCATGAAGCTGTGGGAAAAAATATTACATTTAACATGTTCATCGCTGGCATCCATCTATCATTCAGGGCAGAGATGAAAATAATCTCTGGATGGATGGAAATGTTGGCAGAGTCAGAGCGGTATAATGTGTGTGCATTAGTCTCCATTGTTTGCTGTCACTGGTACAGCCTGCTCTGTTGTCTTCATACACAAGATGTTTATTCAGGCCAGCTTGGCACAAGCAGCACACGCCACACTGAAGACCTGTCTAACCAGCAAGCTGGCATTGTTGTGCTGTAGATCTGTGGTGCATCTAATAATATATATTGCTTGGTTAATTGAAATTCAGGTCCCTGCTCACCCACATAGGGGTTTTGAGATACTCCGGCTTATCAGTCTTCTCCTCTGGTTGATGCTGGGTGAAGCAATTACGGGGATTAAGCAAGGTCACAAACTTTATGCAAGGCTGATAAAGGCTGTTCTGCCTTTATAGGTGCATCAAAACTGAGAATATTGAAAGAAATGTCACGAGGCACACCCTCCTGTCAGAAAGTCGGGGTAATGAGGCAAAATAAGTGAAAACACTTGTTTGGGTGGACTTCGGGAATTTGGAGCAACTACCTCTAGTCTGTGTGAAAAGAATCACCTGTGTGGCTTAAAACAAATGAAAACAGGTTTGTACTGCAAATCACTACAATGCACATTAGGGCCACTAAGGTAAATAAATAAGGAGGCTGTGGTAAAATCCTCTGGGCAAGGCTAGTAGGATGGTCTGAAGTTTTTAATAATGTCTAATGGCTTTGTGTTTCCCTGATGAGTATAAAATGACTCATTTTATTGTTCTATTAGATTAATATATGATCAGAATAGAGCATCTATTTGTAATTGTGAGGTTTTTAAATCAAATTTATCATGCAGTCTACGCCTGTGTTTGAAATCTGTTTTTATTCTTTAATCTGAGTGTTAAACGCCATCAAGGCTGCAGCTGAAAACTAAAACTGTCTTAAACATTAAACGTGATGGATTATAATCCATCAGATCCTCCCATGTCTTAATGATAGAGCTGTGATATTGATTAGTCTGTTAACTCACACAGTCGGCTTTTTTGCCAGCTTTCTTTCCATTATTAATATAGCAGCTCTTTTCCAAAATGTTTAAACTGCAAACTTTTAATAGTATATTATTCTACTGTGCTTTTCCTCTCAGACACACACACTCGCACTCTGCTGCTTTGTAGCTTTCATGGTGCTTTTAGTTTGTATCATGTGTTTAATCTCTTTATATTTTTTCCTCATAGTAGATATAAACTGCTCAAATACAATTAAAGGAACACTTTGGAAACACATCAGATCTCAATGGAGAAAAATCATGTTGGATATCTATGATATGGACTGGGCAATGTGTTAGGAATGAAAGGATGCCACATTGTTTGATGGAAATGAAAATTATCAACCTGCAGAGGCTGAATTCAAAAAGACCCTGAAAATCAAAGTGAAAAAATGATGCAGCAAGCTGGAACATTTTGCCCAAATTTCATTGCAGCAACTCAGAATGGCACAAAATGGCAGTAGTTTGTATGGCCCCCACATGCTTGTATGCATGCCTGACAGCTCCTAATGAGATGACAGATGGGGTCCAGGGGAACCTCCTTCCAGATCTGGACCAGGGCATCATTGAGCTCCTGGACAGTCTGGGGTGCAACCTTGGGGCGTTGGATGGACCGAAACATAATGTCCCTGAGTTGTTCTGTTGGATTTAGGTCAGGCAAGCGTGGTATCAATTCCTTCATCCTCCAGGAACTGGCAGCATACTCTTGTCACATGAGGCCTGGCATTGTTGTGAACCAGGAAGAACCCAGGACCCACTGCACCAGACTACGCTGGTGCAGTGGGTCCAAGGATTTCATCCTGGTGCCTGATGGCAGTCAGGGTGCTGTTGCCTAGCCTGTAGAGGTCTGTGTCCCTCCATGGATATGCCTCCCCAGACCATCACTGACCCACCACCAAACCTGTCAGCTGAACGATGTTACAGGCAGCATCATGTTCTCCACAGCTTCTCCAGACCCTTTCACGTCTGTCACACGTGCTCAGGGTGAACCTGCTCTCAGCTGTGAAAAGCTCAGAGCACCAGTGGTAAATTTACTAATTCTGGTATTCTAGGGCAAATGTCAGCCACGGTGCCGGGTGGTGAGCAGTGCTCATCCTGTTCCTCTTTGCACAAAGGAGCAGATCCCGTTCCTGCTGATGGGTTAAGGACCTTCTACGGCCCTGTCCAGCTCTCCTACAGTAACTGCCTGTCTCCTGGAATCTCCTCCATGCTCTGAGACTGTGCTGGGAGACACAGCAAACCTTCTGGCAATTGCACGTATTGATGTGCCATCCTGGAGGAGTTGGACTACCTGTGCAGCCTCTGTAGGGTCCAGGTATGGCCTCATGCTATCAGTAGTGACAGTGAAAAAGAGAAGTAGAAGGGCACCGAGTAAAGCGCATATCTTGCTCACCCAAAATTTTCAATGTGCCAAACTGCAGTAGATACCACCCAATGTGGTCGTACTCCATCATAAATTACTAGATCAGAAAACTTATTTTAGAAACGTATTTTATTGGCTTTTAAAAACTGCAACATATAATTTTATATATTTATTTTAAAAAATGAGCACCCACATGAAAAGACAATGGCATATGCAGTCTGGATACATATTCAGTTTATGTTCCCTAATATCACAAAACAAGAATAAATGGGGGGGGGGCTGTCAAGGTATGAATTACATATGTGTATATATTTTTGTGTGTGTGTGTGTAGTTTTGAGTTCATTTTGCATTATTGTGAGTATCTTAATAGAAATTGAATTATCAACAGGAATTGTTTATACCTGAGAACCAAATTTCATTACAATAGAAGAAAGATTCACAGATCTGAAATTTTACATTTTCCTAATGAGGAGATGGGGAGGTTTTACATTTTTGAAAATTGTTGGTGACCTTGAAAAAATCGCAACCCCTAAATTTCATTCATTC
>JAMQGT020003162.1:0-15136 GCA_024447675.2 Pterophyllum scalare | reverse complement strand
CGTGGCTTTGTTACTTCGTTCAGTTACGTGTTGTGAATAAATCAGTGCCTTCTGTTGTTAGCTACACCTAACCCTAACCCCTAACTCCTCAGCCTAACCCCTAAACCTAGCCCTAAGCCTAACCCTTACACAGCATTCCAGTCTTTTAGAGCTGTAGTTGTAAATCCTGCAGAGGGGATTGCAGGGAATGGTTGGCCATGGAACACAGGTGATATACTGTATTAAACTGCTGGGAAAGCTGACACAGGAAGTAAATCAGACTGGAGTTCAAAATAAAATAAGCCAGTGTTTCTGATGTGAAAGTCCAGCTATCGGCTGACAGGAATGTCAGGGAGCTGCAGAGGGAGGGATGGGAGGAAGACAGGGTGTGTTTGATGCTTGGGGAGAGGAGGGATGGGCAGAGGAAGCTCAGGGCGACTGAATGAAGACCTTTTGTCTCCGTCTGATTTCAGCTCTTAAAATAAAACCCAATAAAGTCACTGAGCATCTGAATCGAGTCAGACCAGGATCGGTTTCAGGTCCTCTTCAGTCCAGCACAGGGAGCTGATCTGGTGTCAGTGAGGCGTGAAAATGCCTCTCAGCATTATTCGATCACCTGATTTCACAGCAGGTTCTGTCTCTCAGGCTTTCTGCCCTCCTCAAGCCTGCAGACTGTATTTTACACTGACAACATAATCTTTTACCCAATGTAAAGTAGTGATAATACAGGGCTGGTCGTGACACTGTGGATTTCTGTTTATAGTAACTTTAACATCTTTATATTTGGGTCCTGCACAAAAACTCAGTGAAAAACAGTGCAGGAGACAAAGGAGGCTAAAAGGATCATTGGAAACCCTCCCCAAATTAACCAGGCTGCACATACTAATAATAATATTATAATACAAACACAAACAGTTAAGATCTGTGATATTACAAACTAGTCCTCTACATGAACTGAAACCTGTCTGACCAGCTGAGCTCCACATGTTACTGTGTTAGTGTGTGTGAGTGTGTGTGTCCTCTGCAGCAGTGTGAGGGACAGCTGTATCCTGTGTTTTGTTCTGCTGCAGATCTTCAGACCTGATTGCAACAACAGGACAGTGATAAAGAGGAGGGGTGAGGAAGGGAGGGTTTGGATGTTTGGAGTCCAGTTCTGATGACTGTCCTTCACCTCCTGGACCTGAGGATCACTTTTTAATAGCACATCATTTCTGCTCTTCCTAGAGGACATGCTCTGCACTCGCTCCAGTTGATCTTTTGGAGTTAACTTCAATAGTTACTTCCTCCAAACCATCAACATGTTTATTAGACCCCTTAGTGCTCAAGGAAGTCTTTCCATTAATTGATGCTTCAATCTTACATCTGATCAATCTGTCTTTATTAGTTCGTTATGTACCACAGGCTTTTAAGGTGGCAGTAATTTACTTAAAAAGCCATCACTGACCCAGCTGTCGTAGCTAATTATAGGCCAATCTCCAACCTTCCTTTTCTCTCCAAAATCCTTGAAAGAGTAGTTGTAAAACAGCTAACTGATCATCTGCAGAGGAACGGTTTATTTGAAGAGTTTCAGTCAGGTTTCAGAATTCATCACAGTACAGAAACAGCATTAGTGAAGGTTACAAATGATCTTCTTACAGCCTCTGACAGTGGGAAGGAAAAACTCCCTTTGAACAGGAAGAGCCCTCCAGCACAGCCAGGCTCAGGGAGGACAAAGACACACTGTGGGAGAGCGTGTGTCTCTTGTGTTCAGCTCAGCATCATGTTTATGGGTTAGAGCCGGGAGCATAGTGTGTTAACTGTGGAATAAGGATTTTAGCACATGAACACCCCCAACCCAAACTCATCTTCATCAACATGTGGTGATCCTGAACCTTCACAATCACACCATGAATAACATAAAATGATCACTCGTCCTTTCTAAATCGGTTCCTCTCGGTGCGGTTCACACTGGTGTCTGTTCCTGACTCCGGTTTTTCAGTATCATGTGACTTTATTGGGCCACGGCGCATCGATGATGGCCTGACCTCGTTCATCATCTAGTCAGTGTTAGAGACCCCCACTCTGGATCAATATGAATCCTTTGCTTTGATCATCAGAACTGTATACCAAACCACAGAACAGACTGTAAATTAGACTCCCAGCATGCATTTCCACATTCAGCCTGAGCACATGTCTGAGCCATTTGAGTTCTGATTGATTCTTCTTCATGATAGCATGGAGAACTCCCCCCCCCACTGTGCACCCAGAAACCAACCAGCTGCAGTGCAGTTGGTTTGTGGATGGAGAGAAAATTATTTGGTGGAGTATTTATTACAGATGTGATTTCAGTATTTCTGTCCCTGGTTTATACTCCATGACATGCTTTGAAGGCCAGGATGATCAGATGTAGACTGGAGAACCTGATATTTGACTTCAATAGTGCAAGATTCCTACAAATTGAACTGTAGCTGGACTCATCCAGATATCCAGAGAACTTAAAGTGTGTGAAACCGTCCTTGTTTTCCTGGTTCTGTAGTGGATGCTGCTGGTTCTGGATGAACACATCTGTGAGGATACGTGATGTTTGATTCAGTGGTCAGAATACCAAGAGCCTTGGACGGCGCTCACACTCAGCTCTCTGCTCAGCCCTCCATTTAAACTCCCCTCTCAGCTGCAGTGTTTAAAAGTGGAAGTCGGATGGGAGGGTCTGTATCCTCCTGCTGCTTTTCCTTGGCCTGGTCTTTATCTGTAGCCTTCACTGACTTCCTGCCTGGTTCTATAACGTTTTTCCTCCTCTGTTGCTCTTTTTCCTCTCAGATTTAACGTTCTGGTTTCTGTCACTTCAGTTTTTCTCAGGCTGCTGCTTTTCACTCCTGCTGGATTTAAGACACTCTCATTAAAAACATCTCATGTAACAGCAGAAATCTTTGCAGCAGAGAGTCAGATTGTTATTATTAGTCAGTAGGAGCAATAGTAATGGCTTCATTTCCTGTTCAGACAAATAATTTGGATTGACTCACCATCATCCTGTGAACATCTCTGACTACTAACAATGACTAAACTGGACAACAGCTGCTGCCTTCCTCTGTTCCTCTTTTTAAAGGGTGACTGTCCCCTACTTCTACAGCCCTGAAGTATCCTGGAAAAATCAAAGACAGAATCACAGTCTGAGGAGAGAAGCCTGCTGTTAGAACCTCCTGCATCCAACTGTCTGAGCCAATCAGAGAGCTTGTGGCAGTGGTTTATCTCAAATGAGATGCTTGCAGGAATCAAAGCTGAATCCCAGAAATTAGTTAGCATTTTGCATTTCCTATGTCCTTGTTGGAAGTCAGTGGGGTGAATGAAATAAGGTCTGTGGTAACATGAGCTTTAAAGCACTGAGAACCTACAGACACCTTTGTTCTCCAACTAAACAGTAAACACATGGCTGTCATGTTTCCCACAGTGGCTGTTAGCTCCCCACAGGCTTCATTAAACCACAGACACTGTCTGTGACGGTGACGCTGACGTCGCGTGACCGTGCTGTAGTTATTTCATAGCCTGTGGGTGGCGCTCTCACTGCAGTATTGTACAGTTCCTGTTGTAGAGCACAGTGGTGTTTTGTGTAGCTCAATTAATTATAAATCTCTAGATAACGACTGATTTCATATTGTAATCCTCAAACATTTCCCCACTCAGCCGAGGAACAAACTCTGGTTATTGGCGACTCTGTTTTGAGAAACGTGAAGCTAGCGACACCAGCGACCATAGTCAAATGTCTTCCAGGGGCCAGAGCAGGCGACATTCATGGAGACTGCTGGCTAAGGCTAATCGTAGTTTTCTCTGAGCCCCTCCCCAATCAGACCAGCAGCGACATGTTTCAGCCGCATGTTCTCCTTGAATTGCTGGCTGTCTGAGTGCTGGATCAGGTGACCCTGAACCCTCCCTTAGTTATGCTGCTATAGGCCTAGGCTGCTGGGGGGTTCCCATGATGCACTGAGTGTTTCTTTTCATTCACCTCTTTTTACTACTGTTTATACTCCACTCTGCATTTATTCATTAGTTATTATTAATCTCTGGCACTCTTCAACAGCATGTATTGTCCTGTCTCCCCTCCCCTCACAGCAGATGACTGCCCCTCCCTGAGCCTGGTTCTGCTGGAGGTTTCTTCCTGTTAAAAGGGAGTTTTTCCTTCCCACTGTCGCCAAGTGCTTGCTGATAAGGGGTTGTTTTGATTTTTTGACTTTTGGGTTTTCTCTGTGTTATTGTAGGGTCTTTACCTTACAATACAAAGTGCCTTGAGGTGACCGTTTGTTGTGATTTGGTGCTATAAAATAAAAAAGAACTGAATAGCCTGTAATGGGCATCACGGTGGCGTCAGCTAAAAGGTCCTGGGTTTGAATCCACCTGTGTGGAGTTTTCATGTTCTCCCCATGTCTGCGTGGGTTTCCTCCCACAGACATGCAGTCAGTGGGGTTAGGTTAATTGGTGACTCTAAATTGTGTTGAATGTGAGTGTGAATGGTTGTCTGTCTCTCTGTGTTGGCCCTGTGACAGGCCGGCGACCTGTACAGGTGTACCCTCCCTCTCACCCTGTGACAGCTGGTTCATTAAAAATAATAATGCAGAGTCATTCCTGCTCATTTGTTCTTTGAAAATCGAGTACAATAAATTGTCACAGGAGAAGAGAGGATCTGGCACCATAGCCACACAAAAACAGCAATGACAATATTATTTGAAGATATTATTGCATTATTGATACAGTATTGATCATGATTACCTATCACAGCTGTAATGTGTTTCCTGGCTGTAGTTTGTGTGGATGGCTGATCCAGATCAAAACAGAAGCTGCTTTTGTGTGCAGCGTCTGAAGAGTGGAGGAGGAAAAAGGTCGACAGGAGGAAGTGGCTGTGACTCACTTCCTCCTCGGCATTTGTCTTCCTTCTGGACGCTGCTGCTGACCCTCAGAGAGAGAGAGAGATGTGTGTGTGTGTGTGTGTGTGTGTGTGTGTGTGTGTGTGTGTGTGTGTGTGTGTTATTTTTGCATGTGGTTTACACTCAGTGTCACTTTGGTGTCAGACACATTTTCTTCTGTTTTTCTCTGATTTACATTCTGCTGCTAACAGGTTGCCCCACGCCAGAGAATTCAGTCTTTTCTCCATACTGCCTTACAACTGGAGTCGTGGTATCACACCGGGAGTTTGGTATATCTGCTGTATTTGGGGATATCTGTGACCCTCACAAACAAATTCAGAAGCTCTGATTCTTAAAGGTCCAACGGGAAACTCCAGCTGCTTCATAACTGTAACTTCCTGTCTCAGATGGACCCTGTTCAACACATTTGATCCTCTCCAACATCCTGCAGACATTAATTATAACTTCACAACTTTTCCATTAATGCTGAAGTCTGTCAGCATTTATGGAAACCAAAGCTTTGTTCACAGTTTGTCTGAAAGTGTCCTGGTTTGATTTCCCTTGGCGCACACACACACTCACACACACACACCACAGAGAGGTGTCTGTTAAAATGTTACGCATTCCAACCTCCTTAACCTCTGGCACACACACACACACACACACACACACACACACACACAGGATGCAGGGAGCGGCTGAAGCGAGGCGTGTTGCTTTGAGCTGAAGGGTGGAGGCTCCTCAGCTCAGTCACTGTGTCGTCCCGTGTGGCCGTTCAGGTCCTGAACCCGGCAGAGGATCCAGATGTGGCTCTCTCCTGGGGTCACAGACTCTTTGTCCCTGAGTTTTGCCTCTCAGGAGGCGTGCAGGAACAGGAGCGCTGCGTGTGAATGATGGAGCCACAGCTGTAAATGAGATCCCTTAGCTGAAGACACACTGAAGCTGATATTTCACCATCTCCTTTTCTTACTCCATGCCGGCCGCATGACACCCTCAGTCTTTATCTCCACACTGAGCCTCTGTCTGCTTCTCTGCTGCTGTACAGAAGTCAAAGGTCATCCCGCTGCAGATGCAGGGAAACAATCCTGCAGCTGTGTCTGCCTGCTGACATCATGTTTTGTTCTTCTTCTGTGGTTTTAGTTTTCAGAGAGAGGGGCTTGTGAGCTCCAGAGGTCAAAGGTCACAGTGGTGCCATCTCTGCTGCGTGTGGGCGTTGTTTGTTAATCTATCTTTAATTAGAAGACGTCCTCCATGGTTCAGAGAGCAGAGGAGACGTTCAGTGCCCCCTGCTGGAGGGATGAACACTTACAGAGGTTGAGCCATGTCAACAGACCACAGCAGCACTGACTGTGTGTCTGTTACACTCCATTACACAACAGTGTGTGCATACTGTGTAGTCTTTCTTCTTCTTCTTATTGTCTTTTATTATCTGTAAAACTGAATGCAGTAATTTTTCAGATCATTTTCAGACAGCATGAAATGTGTTGAAGTGAGGAGGCACTGCAGTCTGAAGCCAGATGTTTCCATTCTAGTGTGATTAGTGAACATCTGAGACCCTGAAGGGAAACCTGATATCTGAGCCATGTTGTGTTTTTCTCTTTCTCCACCAGATGGACAGCCCCCATCTGTCCCTGCTGTAGGTCAGCGATGGCCCAGGTGTTTCCTGCAGGTGGAGGAGATGAAGCCCTGTCCAGACTCTACTTTGGTCATCATGGCCTCGCTGCATGGAAGCACGCCGGTTGAGACGCTGCTGTCTGCGATTCATCTGGAGAGGTCAGGAGTGAGGAGCACAGGCACAATGATGTCACACACATACATGTGCAAATATATACGTGGTTTCCATGTTCTCCTCATGTCTGCATGGGATCTCTCCAGGTTCTCCGACTTCCTCCTACAGCCTGCGTGTTAGCTTAACTGGGCCACATGTTTATATGCTGCATCCCTCTCAGGGATTTCTGCCTCCTCCTGGTCTGCAAAGGATCAAATTTTCCTGATTGCATCGATCCTGTGAAGTTGACTACTGTCTCTGGAAGTTGGCTTAACTTTTGTGGGCGTGTCCTATCACCCTGAGAGGGGAGCTCATTTGTTGACTGTGGCACAGTATGCAGGAGAGAGGCTGTCAGCTCAGTAAAGACAGGCAGCAAAAATCCATTGGCCCATTGGTCTTGTTAGCTGCATTAAACAGCTGAGCTGAGGTGAGGGGATTTTAGGTGCTCCTTACTACACCGCCTGCCACAAACAGCTAACCTGTCACATAAAGCACCTCTCAGGGCTGGATCTGTGCTGTGCAGTGTGGTGTAAGTTAGCCAGCACATCACACATCAGAGTGTGAGCATCATCAACAAGCAACGGCCCACCAGAACAAGCCAGCCAATTACAGTGCAGCACCAGTACAGCCAATGAGAATTCTTTCAAGTTTCTCTTTTCCTACAGGTACCTGGATACCTTCCATCAAGCTGGTCTCCTATTGGCTAGAGACTTCACACACCTTGACCATGATGCCCTGGTCAGTCTGGGTATAACCGCCACAGGACACAGAAAGAGAATCCTACGATTGGTCAGTTACATCAAGAGGACAGAAGGTCAGAGAGCCAATCAGAAGGTGGAGCTCTCTCGTGACCGTTGTCAGTCAGTTTGTTCATCAGAGAGCGGTTGCACCGCTGCATCCACCCATCAGGAGGTGTTCAGGAACAGTTCTGCTCCCGACCTCAACGCCATGCTGACAAACTCAGACAGCAGCAGAGCGGCAGTGAAGCCGGTTCCCAAACCCAGAACCGTCTTCAATCGCCGCAGAACTACGCCCGTCCATTTCTGTCCAACACCGGACCCTGCACCACCCCTGCCCAGGAGGCTTTCCCAGGAGTCCATCTGCTTCACTGTGTTGGAAGGTCTGAGTTCAGGGGACACCTCTACAGCAGACAACAGTTTGACCTCTGACCTCAGCGACAACGTGGCCTCCCCTAGCCGTAGGTCGAGCCAGACGGAGAGGACCAGGCCCGGCCGCAGCAGGTCTCTGTCAGATGCTGGAGGGCTGCTACCTCCTGTTCCCCCAAGGCTGAACCGCGGGGTCCTCGCCGCCTTGATGCAGGGGCCTCCTCCCACTTCTTCTTCTTCGCCTGTTCCCACAGAGCAGGTCCAGACTTTGTCCTCTCTGACTTCCTGTCCAGGTAATTCTGATAGCATCAGGCTCTCTGGATCTTCACCCTCCAGTTCTCCCCAAGGAGGAGGCATGGAGATGGTCTCTAATGAGATCTACTGGGGCACTTCACCCAGCTCTGCTGCCCACAGTGGAGGGAGGAGTTACTGCAGCCCGCAGTCAGCCCCTCCAACTCCCCCCAGACAAACAGCTGACAGGAAGTGCGAGAGGAACAGGTGAGTGACCCTGATGGGCTGTTTTCTAGACCAGGTGTACGTTTGAATGCTCCCAGTTTTGTTTAGGAAGGTTTCTGGCCCAGAAGGATCTGAATAATCAGAGCTGCTGGAAGTCTCCAATACCAAGGAAGGAGCTTCAGTGCTTCATTCCTGAGACACTGGACCATTCTTTATGAAAGGAGAGGACACAATGCCCTCCCACAATTCATAGCGACACTCCATTCAATCATTCATGACAGTGATACAAATGTTCCCAACAACCGGCTGGTAAACACACGTACGCTGGTTGTTGTGTAGGTGATCAGCATTCGCGTACTGAACGTCGTGCTGGGTTCAGCTGTTCCAGGAACAGTTACTGCAGAGCAGAGTTGAGCTCAGCTCTGAGCTCAACTCTGTCAATATATTTACCTACAGGAGGGTACACCACAATAAAGAGCTAACAGGTAATTATACTGTAAATAAACTGTGTAACTTTGAGTAATAGATTAGTAGTTTTATGTAGTCCATTTTAAGTGTTGCATAACGTCAGGTATTTTACAGGAAAGGAGTAACAAATCATGCTGCAAGTAATTTTGTTAATTTAGCAGAAAAGTATTTCCCCCTCTGACATCATAAGGATGCTGTCCTTTTGGGGCGCGGGCCGTAATATTAATGGATGCTCCATTATTAGATTTCCTTTTACCAAAATAAATGTGGTCAGGACTGTTCTCCCATTCCAAATTATAACATCAATACCATCAAAATGACAGTGATGGAGCGAGTCTAACGTCGCCATCCTGTCCTGTTTATTTCCCTTGAATGGAGCCACATCTGTGGGCTGCACCTTCAGTGATCCAGCTGCTCGGCACACAGGTGCGTTTTCCTCACAGGTGTGGCTCCATGTAAACAGGCTTTCCAACAGTGTGAGAGTTATTGCCAGGAAGCATCGTTACAACAAAGAAAAAACATCCTTTCTTCTTACTTTTATTTATAATCCAAAACCACAATAAAGGTTTTTAAGTCCTTACTAAATGCCTTCTATAAATTGGGGCCATGAATAACATCCATCATGCAGCTTTAATACTTGCAGGTAAATATAATTACACTGTAATTCCAAGTAAAATACACTGAGAGTCCATTTAATTAGAGGGGAATTCCGCCTGGAGTGTGAAGTGCTACAGGCGAAGGTGAAACTTTGTAGTCCGTTTTCTGGATGTTGTAGTTTCAGTAGGGCAGACTCACTGTGCACCACATGAACATCATTCCCTCACCTCCATCACGGCCGAGGAGAAGTGGCTAGGAAAAGGAGACGGGGGGGGGTGTGTGTGTCATTTTTTGGACTTTTCGAACGTACCCCAGCATCCGCCTGAGAGGGTTTACTGTAAAGTGTGTTTGTGTGTGAACTCGTCCATTAGCAGGTTGAACCCTGAGGTGTTCTCTTCAAAATGATAACCTGCTGTAATGTGCTTTATTTCAGTGGCAGCACTTTAAGCAACAACTCTTCAGGATCAGCCCGAGGTGAGTTCAGAACAGGCTGCATGCTCCTGTGTTGGTGTCTAACAGCTTTTCCATCACTGTTGTTCAAAGAGCCCGAGGAGTCGCTCAAACCCGCTGTCAGCATCACTGTCCTCACTGCAGCTGCGTGGACCGACCTCACGGTCTGTCTCTGAACGGAGCAGCTCCATCGAAGCTGCAGCTTCATTAGTTGTTGTTCACAGCCCTGTTTTCAGTCTGTGCAGCTGTCTCTCTGCCTTCATCTCACAGGCTTCACCTTCCATTGGAGTCATCCCCTCGTCTCTGAGCAGCTCTCTGCAGAATCTCTGCAAAGCTCATGTCAGTCTGAAAACAAATATTTCACATGATTCAGGACAAACAGCCCGTTGCTCTGAATATAAACTGTTTTGTGCGAGTCCTGTTTTCCAAAAGTCTCTAGGATGAGATTAACAGTCTGCCCACACAGCAGCTCCACCCACACCTGACACCTAAATTAGGTGTAATCAGGCAGGTGACCCAGAGACACCCGTGTGGGTGTGCAGAGCCCGAGCTTCAAAGGACAGACCTGGAAACAGCAGATTTATGTTGTTCTTTGTTAAACAGCCTCCACAGACGACCCCGAGGAGGAGGATCAGCCCGTACTGTGAGACCGTTTTCCAAACCAGGAGACAGCCACACATCCCTGAGGTGAGACCAGAGCCCACTTCCAGTCACTGGGTGGAAAACCTACACAGACTCCTGAATGGCACAAATCTGATGAAATGTTTAATAATTTGATGCACAGAGTGAGAGAAGCAGACCGGAGGGAAGAGAGGCGAGGAAGGAGGAGGAGAAACATGCAGAGGATCATGGGTAAGAGCAAAGCTGGAGTTTGAGCAGGTGTGCAGAACTGAATCGTGAAGATTTGAGGTGAAAATGCATTCATATGAATTCAGTTTAGTGGATGTGATTATGTCATACTGACGCCCTGCGCTTCAGTGTGTGTTAATAAAGTTTTCCTTCGTACTTCAGGGGTTGCAGGTTCTCATGGACGAAGCGTTTCTCGCAGCCATTTCACGCCGGAGACTCTCCGGGTTACAGCACCGTGGGAGAGACGCCGCCCTCGCTCCGCTGCCTCTCCCTGCCCCACCACACCTTCCCCTCAGAGGCCGACGAGGACCTCACCATCTCCCCCTACGCCAGCTACACCTCCCTGACCGAGAGAGCCCCGCCCATCATCAGTGGCTGGCTGGACAAGCTGTCTCCACAGGGGTGCGTTTGTTTTACACAGCTGGTCACACCTGAATGTCAGGAGGAGACTTTCTGTTCCATTTTATCTGTTCTTTCTGTCTTTGTGATCGCCAGGGGTCAGAGGTCAGCTCTACCTGTTGTGCTGTGTCTCCTCCTCTCTGCTCCTCCCTTTGTCTCCTTCCTTCTGAGGAACTGCCTCTGCCTCGTCACCTTGCTTTCCTCCTCTTCCTCTTCTTCCTCCACTCGGTGTGTTTTTCCTTCCTTCCTCTTCAGCCTCTTGGAAGCATTTTCCCTGAAGGTCTCACAGACCTCTGTTGGTAGTTTTATTACAATTAGATAAACTCTATACTGGATCTCTCTGTCCAATCACTTGTCTCCTCTCTTATTTCAGCGATCCTGTAAATAAATCATGTGACACTCTGATGTTTTTGTTTTTCAGGAACTACGTTTTCCAGAAACGCTACGTGAAGTTCGACGGCAAAAACCTGATGTACTTTGGCAGTGAGAAGGTGCGCAGATGGTTGTTCTCTTTCAAAACTCGCTCGGTATCTCACTATGGGAAGTGCCCTCTGGCGTGACCACTCATGGAAGCTCCACTACCACCACGTCTGTCCTGGACAGACCAATCACTTCAAGGACACGGGGTCCCCCAACCCCCTTATAACAGACCCCTGGCCCCACACCAGGCATTCTCGCTTCCCTGTGAAGATCATTATAAGCTCCTCAGCGGTCCTGGACCAGGACTATCCACTTAACTGAATGTGGGTTTTTCTGGTTACGGGAATAGAATTTTATTACCCTTTAGTCATATTTTTGTCATGAAAACATTTGTGTCTTAGCATTTGTTGCATTGCTGCATATCCGCACATTTGAAGGAGCACGTCAGGTAGCTCGTGTTTTGTGAAGCTATTGCCAGCTGTCAAAGCTGAGCATTAGTATTATGTCTACCACTGGATCCTCTCAGGGGAACACTGGTGGCAGCGAGGTTAAGGATGTCACGTCCCACCCTTGCCCAGCCGCTTGTGGCTTGACATCTCGGGGAAAGGTGTCAAGCATGCACAGGCATCGTTGGCAGACCCCGACTCCTGCGAGCGCTGCCGCACAATGCCCGGTAGAATCCGGGAGCGGCGTTTGCAAGTGTCGGCGGCCTCAAAAGCCGATCTGCGTTTATCCGACACTATGGCGAAGCGATAAGTCCAGCTCAGCTGCTGCTTGCTGGGGGGACGTGGTCGAGGACCTGGATGCAGAATTTCCTCCTCTCTTCAACCGTCTCCTCGACTCCGAAGAGGAGCGCGGAGAAGATGAGGAAGATGATGTTAACATGGATATCCTCGGAGCGGATAGCGATGAAGATGAAGAGGATGCTATTCTCCCTCCAGCTCAGGCGTCGCGGCCTGGCAGCTCCATCGGCGGAGAGAGTCAGCCCTCTCCATCTGCCCGTGAAGTCGATCTGCATGAAACATGTAGGTGCGCGGCAGCCAGGCTGTCCATTAGCTGGCCTGCAGCGCAGGATGACAAGGTGAGTAGAGGGACCTGTACGACGGGAAAATATTGCCCCCTGGTCAGGCACCTGCCAAGCAACTCATTCCCAGGGTGTATGAAGGAGATGAAGCGTTACTGGGATAAACCCTTTCGCCACGGGGTACCCGTTAAGGGTTATCTTGGCCTGGAAGTTGCGGTGAGGTTTTGGGGCTCAGTCGGTGGCGTTTCATCTCCATCCAAACCGTCGTTCCACACTCATGGGGCCAACCCTCCCAGGTAAAATGGAGCGTTTCACAGCCGCCATGTACCAGAAGGTGTATAAGTCGGCAGCTCAGTCTATAAAGAATCTTAACGGCGTCACCCTGCTCTCAGCCTACCAGGCTGAGCTGTTTCAGGACATGTGCCACCTGCTGGATAAAGGTACCCCCATTCCTACGGTTTGGGAGGAGATATGTATCGTTACGGATCTCATTCTCAGGCTCTCTAGGGGTGCAGTGCAGGGCTGCGGCCACGTCATGGGCTTGGCCGTGGCAGGGGAAAGATCACTGTGGCTCAGTCTCTCCAGCCTGCCTGATCAGGATAAGCACGTCTTTATGGATTCCCCATACGAGCCGTCATGGGCTAGGGACTCTTTGGAGAGGCGGTAACCGATATGCAGCAGGCTAGCGACCTGAGAAAGAAACAGGGTGAGGCTTTTGACCTTTGCCTTCCCCGCAAGGTCACGCAACACCAGCCACCACAAGCATGCCCGGGTTTCGCGGCAATGGCGGCAAGAGGGCGTAGTGTAGGCTTTAAGGAGCCTACATCTCACCCGCCCGAGCAGCAGGCGTCTCAACGTCAGGGTCCGAAGAGACGGAGGCATTATGGCAAAAGGCCTTTTGCCGCTGTTGCGGCCACACCCACTGCTGCTTCGAACCGCACATCCCACCCTCCACAAGGGAGGAAGCAGCGGTCAACATAGGAACTGTGGTGGCTACCAGAGGCTCAGCAGGCAGCGCTCACAGAGATCCCTGCCCTGAGCCCAGGTACTGGTTCAGTGTTCCCTCCTCTCCTCAAGAAGCAGAGAGAGGAAGATGTTTCCCCGAGTTCCTCTCTAAGCTGTGTAATGGCCAACAGTGTTCTCCCCATTTACATTCACAGAGGAGCGCACGTACCCTCAGTGCTCCCCGATTTATTCACCTCCCCTCAGCACCTGGTGAGGTCAATTCAGAGAGAGAGAGCTGTGTGTGGTTCCAAGCAAATAAGCACTTCACATGGTTTTTCAATAAAAACGCCACTGTCGCAGCCAGGCGTAAAGCCGAGGGCGCAGTGTGTTCAAAAAAGAGAAAAGGACGAAAAAATCAGAAAGTGCAGAGCAGCGTGTCACCTGAGGAGGGCGCAGCTGCACCAGTTTTAAACTTTTCGGGGGCTATGGGGGAAGCCGCAAGAGCTTTGGAGAGCGTAATTTCCTGTCTGTTAAGCCGAGGGGCAATAAGGGTTGTACTGGAAGGGGAAATGTATCTAGGTTTTTATTCCAGATATTTCTTCATCTGAAAATGCAGGATCGTTACGTCCCATACTGGATTTACACTCCCTCAATTCTCACCTCAGAAAATACAAATTCAGAATGTTAACACAAAACGTGTTGTTGTGATCTATTTGACAAGGTGACTGGTTCATGTCTATAGATCTACAGGATGCTTATTTCCACATAAGCATTTACCCAGCACACAGGAAATTCCTCAGGTTTGCCTTTCAGGGGGTAGCGCATGAGTACCAAATCCTCCTGTTTGGGTTGGCACTCGCACCGAGGGTTTTCACCAAGTGTGCTGAAGTGGCTCTGACCCCCTCCCGGGTGGCGGGGGTCAGAGCGTTCGCATGTTTAGACGATTTTCTAATATGCACTTCCACCAAGGAGGAACCAGAGGAAAACACCCAAGCACTGTTACGCAGCCTGTCTGGCTTGGGTTTGAGCATCAATCGCACCAAGAGCGTGCTGTCTCCCACTCAGAATATAGAATATAGAATATCTGGGCCTCGTAATAGATTCGGCTTCTTTCCGGGCTTTTCTGTCACGAGGTCTTGTGGAAAAGTTTTGCCAGCGCCTCGCTCTGTTTTGCAAAGAGAAATTCGTCTCGTTAAGGACTTGCTCGCGTTTAACGGGGCTGATGGCTGCAGTGATCTCTGTCATCCCTCGGGGGCTGTTGAGGATGCGGCATTTTCAGCACTGGCTGTGCATTTGCTCTCCAGAGTGAGTCTACTCTGTAGAGAGTGGAGACTCAATCCCGAAATAGTCTGCCAGCTGTGGGACAGATTCGGCCAGGCATCCTTAGATCTGTTCGCATCACGCAAAAACGCGCAATAGCATCTGCATCTTAATGAAAAGAAGAGAGGATGCGTCATTAGGCGAGGATGCATTAGCGCACCCATGGCCAAAGGTGCTGCTATATGAGTTTCCTCCCCTCAGCCTGATACCGGCAGTACTGAGCAGGGTGAGGGAGCAGCGTCTGTCTCTGATTTTAATAGCTCCTTCCTGGCCCAGCAGACCATGGATGGCGGAGCTAGCCTGTATGCTTCACAGCCGGCCGTGGCCACTGCCGTTGCGCAGAGATCTGGTGTCTCAGGCAGAGGGGCAAATTTTTCATATGCATCCAGAGCGGTTAGCTCTCTGGGCCTGGCATGTGAAAGGTTAAATTTCAATGGGTCTGGTCTCCCTCCAAGGGTGATTGAGACAATTCAGAATGCAAGAT